>KZ869757.1:36976-47914 GCA_003456935.1 Machilis hrabei | reverse complement strand
ATGAGAAAAAAACACAGAGTTGGCCAGGTTCTTCCGGATGTTTCAACTTGTTCAGTAATCGCTTTGCCGTTGTTCTTGTGTGTGCGCCGACATGAACTGCCCTTTTCTCATGGCATACGACTTATATCGAATGTCCTCATGCACCACAGTGGGGACTGTGCCCTTGGACACCTGAAGATCTCTGGCTATGACCCTCATGGACGTTCCAGGGTTCGCGTCGATGATGTCCTTCATCTGATGTAAGAACTGTGGTGTCCACTTTTTGTCCGAACGCTATGCATGCTTTTTGCGCTTGGCTACAGGTGACACATCCCCGCCAGAGGCTTTCAACTCCTTCCGAACTTGTGCACAAACGAANTGGCGACTTTNAAAAACCCTGAAACCTCAACATCGCTGTGTTTTGCGTAGATTGCAACAATNACAGCGTGCCTTTTCATCTCTTTTTTAGCTGATAGTCTGCCAATGATGATCTGAAAAGATAAAAGTAAGCAAACAGCCCGTTCAAAACTGCAGGCGCATAATCACATGTTCTTAAATACCTTACGCACCCTGTAGATTATGAGAAGCTACACTAAAAAAATGGTAAACACGACTTTAATTTAAAACCAAGACTAAATTTTCATCTCACTACAATTTTCCAGTTTGGTGTGACATAAAACGCAAATGTACGATGGTGAATGATCGTGGTGCTTGTATTGGATACTTGCTTCAGTATTCACAAACGAAATATTGGATTTTGGTGGTTAACTAATATGAAATTGATTGACTCGCTACCACGGAACAAAATGTGTGTGTGCATACCACCTATGCAATTAAAGCAACAAGGTTTAATTGCGGCTCCATTAGCTTAAGCAGTACAGTCAAGAGTAAGTATATTACAAAATGTAAAGTGGTCGCATGAGCACACAGCACCTTGTGGACGCATTTAAGCGGCATTAATTGGCAACAAACATAATTTATGTGGTTTACTTTCAACCTGGAGACCTGCATGAACCATTTGCAGAAGCACAAGTTGCGTGGGCTTTTGCACTAGTGCAGAATAGCTTATGTATGCTCTACGTCACTAAAAAAAAAATCCAGTGTTCAATTCCTGCATCAATCGGATATGGCATCTGAATAAAATTATGGTTGAGCACTCAAGAAGCCCTGGTCAGTGCATACGCATTAAGCTTTTAGGAATCAGAGCCAGAATCTGGTAAATTCTGCACTCCCTCGGCGTACCTCCTCTGATAGAAATCTCAGCGTGACAACCAAATTGGAAGAGTTTGATCAGGTCGTTCAGAAATAACTTAAGTAGGCTCACCCGAGACCAAGAAGGCCCTTTAGAGCTTTGCGTCTCACATTGTAACATAAAAGCTGAATTCCCTATACCCGATCGTGATTGAGATCGGATGACCCAGTGACTGGACTGGTTTCAATTGTTCATTGTCCGAGCAGTTCCTTCCAGGCGAGCACGACATACGTTCAAAGCGCGAGACCAGAGACCATAAAACGCGATCGCGACCAATCTACTTTGAGAGTAGCCGCGTTTCCATTTGAAAGACATGTTTGCAGACACTCCACTGCATCACAGGCTGTTCAGCACATGACTGAGGCCCAGCTCGAGGCCTGGGAATGGATTCCACTAGACAACATCCACTAGCTCATGCGAAGCATGCCTCATAGTCATCAGGCAAACATTCGAGCAGCCNAGGGCATATTCGGATGACAGCACAGCTTTGATCAATCAATTGATCAATGAGCGAACTTTACGTTTGTTTTCATTCTATAAATATTTGTTTGTATTACTTACTGTTACATTAAGTTGTTCTCTTCTGTTTTAGGGAAAATATCAGACGTTCAACGAATTGTACCCCTAATTTTTTTAGCAGTTTATGTGTGTTTATAAGAAGGGTGTCTAGAAAATGTTTACCGTAAATGGAATGCCGTATTCCTTGGTGAAAAATAAGACGACAATGTTGAGTAACATTCTTTGATTGGANCCTTCGTTGTGGAGACACATTTAATTACAAAACCTCCAGAGTGACGTCACAAATTGCATTAAATTCTTAGTAGACAAGTTAACCATATTATTTGTATACAGTGTCTGACACTACAGGTACAGTATCTGTGGTGTAACGGTAAAGTGCGAAACTACCGCTCAGGTGACCAGCGTTCTATTCCGCCATCACAACGTAATATTTTGTTGTTTTAAANTGTTGAAATAATAATTTAGTTTGTGACTCTTCGGTATGTTTTATAATTTACGTTTTAAATTAATGATAAAACGTGTAAACATAAACAATTTGTCTTTAAGTTGTCTTTTAAAAATACAACTATTGTATTTTCAATTAAAAACCTCAAAATATTAAGTTGCGATGGCTAAATAGAGTGCTGGCTGCTGGTGGAATAGAACGCTGATCTTCCACGTCGTAGTTTCGCACTTTAACGTTACACCACGACAACTACCTGGATTTGCAGACACTACATTCAAATAAAATGGTTAACTTCTCTACTAAGAATTGAATGCACTTGGTAATGTCACTCTTGAGGTTTTGTAATTCAATTTGTCTCCAACACGAAGGTTCAAATCAAAGAATGTTACTCTACATTTTCGTCTTATTTTTTACCATTCNATTTACGGTACACATTTTCTAGACATCCTGTATATACATGTGCGTGTTTAATTTGTAATTTAAATTTTTGGTTGAAATAATATAATGTTTACTCCAAACACGTTGAAAATACTAAAATTAACCGAGCACAACTTATTAAAATTAACTATAAAGGTTGGTCAAATATTTGGACTTGAGAAATATATGTTGTTCAGATTAAGAATGTGAATTTAGAGATCTCATTTTCAAACTAAAAATATTTTAAAGATTGGAGAGATGTTCAGTAACTGAAAACTGTGAAAATACCGTAATCAATATATACGTCTTAATTATGGGCATGGAACTATACGTCAGGTTTGTGTCGACTTGCCTGGAATGCAATTAACATTTTTGAGAGACAAATCCAAGTATAATTACAAATTTGAAAATAAAGTAACATTTACATATAGTCTATCTTTTTCAAAAGCAATCGAATTCTTACTTACCAAATTACGAAATTACGTTGTATACATTTTAGTTTTAATATTGACTTGCGTGGCAAAATTTTAGAAGAACGTACTTGAAAATGAAGCATTGCATGTTTTGCTCTGCTTTTTTTTCCAATGAACTGATAATTATGTTATCTAAATAGGGCTCAGAAATTTCCTCCATTTATAATATGCTTCTATTCTTTAGATATATGTAGGTGTGATCATGTATACATTTTGAACAAANTTGCATTTAAAATACTGTGATTTCTATTATGAAGTGATAAAATATTTAATTATATAGAAGTGGATGCTAGCCGTATGTCATGTTTATTATTATAAAGGTGGTGTCACAATGTTTTACCAAACTATGGGTATTGACCGTTATACAACTTTCTGTCAACATGTGCGAAAATATGTTTCATTCAATTGCAGTAGTTAAGTGGTCGAAATCTATTTGTGTCCCTTTCGGGATATTTTGCTGAACTATAGTAGAGCTCTCAGTACAGTTTATTGTAAAAGTAATATGGTGACTTTCGGTTGGTAATTAAAGGGAAGGACAATTACAATTGTGATAGCCATTTTGTCGGTAACGGACATGTATTTGAACTGAACATTCACGGTTAAAAAGCCCTGATTATCAATCCATCTTGTTTTCTGTGACGCTTTTCCATTGCAAGATATAGTTTTATCTGAAGAATAAAACCACATTCCATAGTAAAAATTAGCCCTTCACAAAATCGTAAGGAAAGTTTAAAAATGCAACGATCAATATAAATACAAACCAGAAATCTATCTGGTATATTTGAAGGTCAATATTAATATAAGAACTTCATTATTTTTATCTGACAAATTTAATAATTGTACACTATGCCATATATAGGTAAATTGTGATTGATNTAAAGAAAGTAGGGGCAAANTTTTTTAAAAGATCGAACATAATTTCTAGAAAATGATTTAAATAGTTTAACCATTAAATTAGTGACAATAGGAATATTTCTAGGATTTATAACATATTATTTTTCATTCATAATTAATAGCATTTTAAACCACTAAGATTATCATAAAACATTTTTGATAAGTATTCCAGGGTTATTTTCCATTTCTACGTGTATAACTTATATTATTTACATGTAAACTGCATGTTCTTCAAAGCTTACTCATGGAAAACAAACTGAAAAGTGTTTTAGTATGAACGTGAAGTGAAGTGCGTGCTAGGTTATAATTTAATGAATTACAATTTTTACACAGCTCAATTTGGTGTACTAAATATTAGCGTGTTACATTTGACATGAACCACAGCAATAAATTCAATAAAACCTAGGATAAGCAGTTTCGTATTTACTATAGCCTAAAACTTGATAGCATATACAGGGTGTTTAAAAAAAGCCTTGGTGAACATGTGTCTGGAAATGCCTCGTGTCCGAGATAACCCCTTTTGCATTTCTTAATGTCCACGCTCAATATCTTTGGAAGTAGTTGAAACTGAAAAATAGGGATAAAAACACGTGCTGCCTAAAATCAAACAAATTCACCAAAAACTGTCACAGTCAAATAAATAAGCCTATGATAGGCCTCATAGGCCTATGAACTTCAAAATTGTAAATGGTATAATACCTTGCGTGATACCTCATTTGATAGAGTGTTTCAAACTGAATACAATGACACGTTCACTTTGGATATGAAGTGAAAGACATCGTTACAGCAGGAATAACAAAAGTCGAAAAGTAACAATAAGAGCTGTTAGGCTGTACTTCAAAAACTACAAGTTTACAGACATACTTTTATAGACTTTTTCATTGGCTTAGTTCAAACATGCTATTTATTGCCGAATGTATTCTTAAAAAAATGTTTCCAGGATATGTTTCAATACGGATTGACTACTGAATTTTGTTAAACCCTTTTAGTAACTCCAGTATTATTTGAAAAATAATTATGTTAAACCATTGATATACAAAAATTATAATTGCATAGTTTATCAGTCAGCAAATGACGCAATATGCCTATGACATTAAGAATGTAAAATGGTAAAATACTTTTAATGACAGTTCGTTTTCACACTGTAATATGTGACTGTACGTGCTATCGCTCAATGATAGTGACATTTGAAATTTTAAAGTATATTCGCCTACCGCTTATAAAAAATGAGATAATTGAAATATTACTTTTAACACTGAAATGCCAGGATACATTTTCATCTGTGATAGATCACTGATAAATGTTTTATAAGCATAGTATTAAAATGATGGAGATGTCTTGTTGTTACCATTAGCCTTTTATTATTCCAGTTATCATCCGTAATGACCCATTGTGTGTCGACGGGTCGTAAAACACCATGTCATCATTATTCCAGTTATGTTGATGTCTTTTATTTCACATCCAAAGTGAACGTGTCATTGTGTTCAGTTTAAAACGATCTTTAAAACAAAGTATCACACAACGTATTATACCATTTAAAATGTTGAAGTTCAAAGGCCTAACGTATGATGCTTATTTATTTGACTGTTACAGTTTTAGGTGAAATTATTTAATTTTAGGCATTACATAAATTTTCCTTATTTACAGTCTCAACTATATTGAGCGTGGTAACTCACTTCTCATTTTTTTTAAATGCAAAAGAGGTTGAATCTCGGACACTAGCCATTTCCGGACACATGTTCACTANGCATTTTTACTTGTTTTGGTCCATACTACTTACAGTGAATTTATGTGAACCTTTTTTAACATCCTGTATAAGGATTTTAAAATAATTTGTGTGGTTTATATACTAAACTACGGCTTTTTACTAGATTGCAAGGATTCAAAAGGAGTTTTTATTATTTTTTTTACAAGCAAACAGATATTTGTGTAAGCCTTGGAGCTAGTCAAGTTCTTTAAGTGTAAAATTAACACTATTTGGAGAGAAACCTCACCTCGGAATTTCCATTACGCTGTGGCTGATCAAAGGAATTTGAGCATGAATGCATCTTTTATATTATTCTCTAATTTCATTTCAATATAAATCAAATATGAACTGCTACTGGTAAAAGCATTCGTATTCCGGACTTCAGAATTTAAAACGGAAGACAAAATTGTTCAGCGATTTATTTCTGTATACAAATTAAGTAGCCTTTGAACAAGCATTTATTTTCCATCGTTTAACTACTGCAGTAAAACTAATAATAGTAATCAGACAGCTGAAAAGATTGAATTCATTGTCGTTTGAATATATCATTTCCAGATTGAAAATTGTCGAACACATTTTCGAGAGGGANATCTTTTTAGGTCTCACAAACTTGAAGCTGTTCCTTTCTTCAAGAGAATGCATAGAATAGAACTGATAACGAAAGTAATGCATGCCATCCTTATGACTATCGCTTTTTCATTTTGAATCCATAGTTTCCGGTTGATTGATTCCGCGCCATTTTGTAATATATAATATCGAAGTGGCATTGCGTTCGTTCGTTCCGAAATGAAGGCCTAAAAGGAGAAAAGGAATCGGAAGAAGCAGATTCCTGAGCGTTGAACAATTTAGGGCAAGCAGCTTTTTAATAGTCAGCGTGCATCTCATCCATCTTTGTCAGTAACGTCGGTAGCAAGGAGCGTCCGGTGATTAGTCTAACTCCCATTTGGGAATCACGCGGATCTGGTTAACAACTTTGCTCAGCCTCTATCTTCTTTTCCGCACCATAGCCCACTCTCTTCCACTCTCTCTTTCTCTCTCAATCTCTCTCCTCTGTCCTTGTTCTGAAAGATTTCAAAACTTTAATGTCGCCGTTCAAGTTTTTCGCATTTCTCTCCCGGGTTGGAACAGCCTCCTCCTTTGTCTTTCTATCAAGCAGCTATCGCTCAGCTCCTTCTGCTCAAAACGAAAATCTGTCAACAAGACAAAAGAAGGTCAAATCGGATGGAGCAGCATCGATCACATTTATATATATTAAAGTGGTGACTATTTAAAATGAATTTGATCAAACTGAACTATAAACTCCCAGCTATTATAGTCCAAAACTATTTTCGTTTGACATTTTGTGCGCAGCTATTACCACAATGTTTAAGCAAATGAAAAATAAAGTTCATTACAATGTAGTGAAATTTCTCCCACTATTGAACAGCATGATTTAATGAGGTTGACCAACTCACGAGTCACTCAATTGATTTTTTATTTTAGGTGCAAAGTATATACTTAAATTGCTCACAATATGATCTATTTTAATAACCCGTGACAACAGTCTAACAAAAATTGCTGTACAAAGTTATATTGTTGTTTTTTAATGGAACAAGGGTACTTTGAATAATGAAATGGATACACATTGGAAGACATTTACAAAAATACTTGTTTAATCATTTTATGTTAAATACTTCCACAGATGTTCAGGATGACATTTGGAGGAGAAAGTCATATATTGTACCCATCTTCGTCTATGTTACGTACCATGCTTTATTATAATTATTAGTTAAGAGGAGAGTGATGCAAATATTTGTTAACTTAAGTGTACTCCCTACAGCCAGGCCCAAAATCACGCTCCCGGAAAACAAATCGCTTAATATCTGGCTTAGGTTGAACAAATCCGGGAAACTAAAATTGAGGAGACATAGAATAATGCCTTGTGTCGATTTTGGTGTAACATTTTCAAAAATTAATTAAAATCTAATACGTGTAATTTGGTATATTCGGCTTTTTTTTAAAAAAGGCCGAATATACCAAATTACACGTATTAGATTGTAATTAATTTTTAAAAATGTTACACCAAAATCGACACAAGGTATTATTCTATATCTCCTCAATATTAGTTTCCCGGATTTGTTCAACCTAAGCCAGTTATTAAGCGATTTGTTTTCCGGGAGCGTGATTTTGGGCCTGGCTGTAGCGAACACTCTTAAAAGAGAAACGATGGCTTCAAGAAAATGTAGCAACTGATGTCCCTAGCATCAATACATCTTTGAATCAACCCTCCAAAGACTGTCTAACAGCAACAAGTATGTCGGGTGTTACACACATACATATCTCGATAGTTTGTTGACGCATATTTTCCAGGGTTTTTGGGACAGTTGGGAAAACTCTGTCCTTAATAGTTACCCACAGGACGAAGTCCAAATGATTTAGGTCAGGGGACCTCGGATGCCGATTAAAACCAGTGTCATTTCTTCCAACCCACCAACCTTGAAATGACAATTTAGTTGGACCCTATATTGACAATCAAAATGTGAAATTACATGGTCTGCCTGAANGCAAAAGGAATATCTTCTAATATAACAAGTAGAATGATTCTTATGAATTATGTTAACATTTGTACAGTTAGATAACCCTAAAAAAAACGGACCAATGATCCGGTCACCCAAAATTTCACAGCAAACATTTAGTGACCACCGTCTTTGATTTGGTANTTGCTTTGGCCAGTGTGAATTGTTGATAGACCAAAAGTGCAGTTTGTGCCTATTTAGCTGCCCATGATTTTTAAACGTAGCTTTGTCACAAAAAAAACAACACGTGCGAGAAAAATTAACTGTTTTGATGTGGTTGATCCTATACCTACTGGCACAATAGCGTTAGTGGCTATAAAAAACCAGCCCGTGTCGGTGTCGTTATTATACGTGGAATATCACGCATAATATGGCCTAAAGAGGTAAGACACCTGCTGCATTTTCGTGGCCCACTCTATATTCAAAATCGTTACCATAAAGTTANTGCAATAAAGATATTTGGTACGGAAGAAACCTATGCTTGTTCAACATTCGCCACACAGAAGACTTACTCAACAATCGCGCTTGATTTGCCTTGTAAGTACTTACNTGAGGGTCATGTGTAACAGCAGTCAACACACCAATTGCAACCGAATGGTTAATTACACGACGAAGCATGTTAAATAGACCCCATGGATTTAAATCGATGAAAAAGGGGGTCTTTTATTCGCCTAGATGGATATCTGTGCTCTGGATACATTTTAGTGTGCAATCTTAAGGTCTCCGATACATTATTCATACACTATCTTAGTTACATAAACAAATCGTACGCTTCTTTCCAGAAATATTCATTTATCCTTGTAAAAAAAGTTATCCTTTTACACCTACACAGAATTAAATAAGTCTAGCAAGACTTTTCTTTTGACTGATAGTTTAAATATGTACTACCATACGAAACAAAAAATCACAGTACGGGTGATTGAATAAGTGAAATTTTTACAAACAATGGCTCAGTGCGTGACTTACTCCTCAAAATGAACTCTTGAATTTCTGTGGAGGTATTTGACATAAAAGGATTTACCAAACCTTATTGTACATACTTTTCAACGTGTATCCATTTCATTATTCAAAATACCCTAGTTCTATTAAAAAGAAACACAATAAAAACAGCAACATACCTTTGTGTTGTAATTGCTGTTACACCTATGTCACGGGTAATTAAAGTAATCATATTTTCAGCCCTTTTAGTATATACATTTCACCACAAATAGAAAATCAATTGCACGACTCGTTGAATCCCCCTGTATAAAAGTGGCGTCCACGTACCGATGTGGCTGCCAAGAAAGGTTTATAATTTAATAAAGTATATATATTTTTTTAAAGTGAGATTTTAATTGTGTTTTTTAGATGTAAGATAATACTCATACTTTTGAAGATTTCACAACACTGTTACATTTTGTTCGAGGAATGGTANACTAATCTTGTTCTAAGCTTAGCGTTCTTATAAACTAGACATGCCTTAATTTTGTTTCAAAATTCATAAATTCGAAATATCAATATCCCTAATAAAAACTGAGAAGACAAATGCTTGATTAGGTTTGTGCTTAGCTTTCCAACAAACCTTGGAATTACATTTTGTTTGTAATGCAAATATCATAAAAATAATGTCTTTGGTTTTATTTTAAAATTCTACAAAATTGCTTTTTTATAAGGTACTAAAGTACTACAGTTATTATTGTGTTTCAGAATTTAATATCCTTAAAATTTATCCGAAAAGCAAATTGATTGAATCAAGTTTTACTTTCATATATTTTAAAATGTGGGAATACTATTTTAGGTTGAAGGCGCTATAGCAAACTAATTCTTGTCATATAGCAATCAAATGTTTTCGAGCACTTCTTTGTCGTAGGTGCAACACCTTAGCACAAAGGTTACACCACTGTCGAGCGTATTACTAAAGATGTTTATAAGGAGCGAACATGGAGTGTTCGTGTCTTTTATAAGTGTGTCATGCAAGAAAGTCTGGATGATTAAAAAAACAAAACAATTATGACATAAAAGTGTTGATACAATCGTAATACGGAATGACTGGTACACATTGTGGAAATCTGTCCAAGGAACGTAAAACAATAAGAATAAATCTTGTGCCTTAACTATAACTATTTTCAAGTATCCTCAATCATATGCTTATGCGCCCTCACAAGTAATGCTAAAATATACCAAATAAGGGTCTTAATGATTTTCAAGTGTATATTAGGTAGGCCTATATTATTAGTCTTAAAGAGGGCACTCCACCTACTTTGTAGATTCACGCATTTAGTCTAGTCGTTTTCCTTATATCTACCATTCTTTTATTGTTTTTATTTTATTAATATGCAATGGTAGACAGGAAGTATCCTAATTTGATTGTAGAATGTAAGTGTTATCAAGAATTCAATGACAAGAGATGTGGGTTTAGAACATATTATATATTGGTAAATATACGAGGTCTGTTCCAAAAGTTTGTGAACTTTTATAATTGCGCGCGAACGGCTGGTTTTTCAGATGTCCGCTTACGTGCCACTACGTTACGGATAGCCTCACGACTAAACTTTTTTTCTGATTTTTTTTCGTGGCTTAGTTTCGTCGCAAAGTTTGTTTACGTGAAGTGATCCCCAGAGCGTTCGGCGAATTTCACGAAGAGGGTCATTCCACTTTTCAATTAACATGGGCTCTGT
>KZ869756.1:51686-64452 GCA_003456935.1 Machilis hrabei | reverse complement strand
AACTCTGACATTTTGTAATTTTATTGGTTCATATTCACAACATGTACGCACCAAACTGACATGTATGGTTGCTGTAAATATAAAGAAAAATTATTCATAAGTTCACAGTCATGTATCTTTCGTCATCCTCAGTCATTGTTTTCACGCTTTCATTTGAATAACATTTTCTTTTTTGATGCTAGGTTCACTTTAATGTTTCTTTCTTCGTATTCTCTTGATTTATTTCCTTGCACGATGATGCTACTTGTGTCCTATTTTGAATCCGATGAACATTTGATATTGCGTTCACATTCTGGTATATATCGTCGTCTCATTTCTTAAACATTGTCAACTTCAGTCATTGCTTTCACGGTTTCGTTTGAATAACGTGAACCTGTTTTATGCAAGGTTCACAGTCCTCTTTTTTTCGTCGTATTTACTTGATTTGTTTCGTAGCATGTTGACGCTACCTGTCTCGGGTTCTGAAACCTATCAACGTTTGATATTGAATCCACAGTTTTGTATGTCTCGTCGTGTTAAATTAATTTGTTTCGTCGTATGTTGAAGTAATGTTTCCAATTACGTACGTTTTTGGCACTACCGGTAGTTTTCTCCATCCCCAAAAGTTGAGGTAGTGTTTAGATTTGCGTATGATTTTGGCACATGACGTTCAAAATTTTCCATTTCTTAAACATTGTCAAAATCAGTCATTGCTTTCACGTTTTCGTTTGAATAAGGTGAACTTGTTTTCTCCATCCACATATAGTTTACAATTTATCATTTATTAATGATTGTCATCCTCAGTCATTGCTTTCACGCTTTCGTTTGAATAACATGATATTTTTTGATGCTAGGTTCACTTTCATGTTTCTATCTTCGTATCCAATTTATTTCTTTCCACGCATGATGATGCTATCTGTGTCCTATTTTAATTCCGATGAAAATTTTATATTGAGTCGACCTTCTGGTATATATCGTCGTCTGAACTTGATTTGTTTCCTCACATGCTGAGAAAATGTTTCGATTTGCGATTGCTTTTGGCACGACCGATGGTTTTCACCATCAACATATAGCATTCAAAATGTTCCATATATCATTCATTCATTTCACGGTTTCGTTTGAATAACATTACCTTGTTTGATACTAGGTTCACTTTTATGTTACTTTCTTCGTATTCACTTGATTTCTTTCGTCGCATGTTGATGCTACCTGTGTCCTATTATGAATACGAAGAAGATTTGTTATTGAGTCCACATTCTGGCATATAACGTCGTCTGAACTGGATTTGTTTACTCACATGATTAGATTATGTTTCTTTTTGAAATTGCTTTTGGCACGACCGACGGTTTTCTCCATCAACATATAGCGTTCAAAATTTCCATTTTCTTTAACATATTCAACATCAGTCATTGTTTTTACGCTTTCATTTGAATAACGTGAACATTTTTGATTGTAGGTTCACATTCATTTATCTTTCGTCGTTTTTACATGATTTGTTTTGTCGCATGTTGACGCTACCTGTCTCGGGTTCTGAAACATATGAACGTTTGATATCGAGTCTACATTCCGGTTTTTATTTTTTTTCGTCGTGCGAAATTGATTTGTTTCCTCACATGTTGAATTAATGTATCGAGAAGAGTACGCTTTTGGCACAAAAGTTGTTTTCTCCATCAACATAGCGTTGAAATACCCCATTTCTTAACCATTATCAAAATCAGTCGTTGCTTTCACATATTGAATCTTTCTTCGTATTCACTTGATTTGTTTTCTCACACAGTGACGCTAATAGTCTCGTGATATGAAGCCGATGAACGTATGATAATGAGTCCTTATTCTTGCATATCTGGTAGTCTTTACATAAATTTTCCCTCAAAAGTAGATGTAGTGTTTAGATTTGCGTATGCTTTTGGCACATGTCGATCAAAATTTCCCATTTCTGAAACATTGTCAACATCAGTCATTGCTTTCACGGTTTCGTTTGAATAACGTGAACTTGTTTTATGTTACGTTCACAGTCAAGTTTTTACCGTTATATTTACTTGATTTGTTTCGTCGCATGTTGACGCTACCTGTCTCGTGTTCTGAAACCGATGAATGTTTGATATCGAGTCTACATACATTTTTTTTCTCGTCGTGTGAAAATGATTTGTGTCCTCACATGATGAAGTAATGTTTCCATATACGAACTTTTTTGACACCACCGGTGGTTTTCTCCATGCACATATTGTTAAAAAGTTATCATTTAGTAATTATTGTCATCCACAGTCATTGCTTTCACGCTTTCATTTGAATAACATTACCTTGTTTGATACTAGGTTCACTTTTATGTTACTTTCTTCGTATTCACTTGATTTCTTTCGTCGCATGTTGATGCTACCTGTGTCCTATTATGAATACGATGAAGATTTGTTATTGAGTCCACATTCTGGCATATAACGTCGTCTGAACTGGATTTGTTTCCTCACATGATTATATTATGTTTCTATTTGCAATTGCTTTTGGCACGACCGATGGTTTTCTCCATCAGCACAACTTTCAAATTTTCCATTTTCTTAAAAATGTTAAAAATCAGTTGTTTTAACACATGTTTAAGTAATGTGTTGATTCGCGAACGCTTGTGCCACAACGATTCGTTTTCACCATCATTCTTTTGTTGTTTGTTTGTTTCCCATATCTTAAACGCTGTCCAAATCCTGCATTGCTTTCACGTCCACATTGTTGTATATCTTTGCGTTATAACTTCAGTTGTTTCCTCAGTTGTTGAAGTAATGAATAAATGTGCGAACGCCTTTGCCACGACCCATTTGTTTATTGTTTCTTATTATACCATTTGTTTAACGCTGTCTATTCAGTATTTGATTTAACGGGATAATTTCAATAACGTGACCTTGTGTGATGCTACGTTCACAATCATCTATCTTTCTTCGTACTACCTTCATTAGTTTCCTCGCATGGTGATGCTACGTGTATAATGGTACCAAACCGATGTACGTTTGATATTGAGTTCACATTCTTGTATATTCACCTTGATATAGCGTACTATTGGGCAACGGCCATTGGTTTTTTCCAGCTGACGTTTGTTTCCATATCTTAAACACAGTCAACATCTTTCATTGCTTTCACGGCCAAAAATTGTTACATAACTTAGTTTTAATCTCAGTTGTTTCCTCAGTACTTTAAGTAATGTTTCGATGTGCGAACGACATGTGCCAAGACAATTTGTTTATCTCCATCGACCCATATGTTTATTGTTTTTTTCCCATTTTTGAAATTCTGTCTACATCAGTCATTGATTTCACGGGATCATTTTAATAACGTGAACTTGTTTGATGCTAAGTTCACATTCCTTTATTTTTCTTCGTAATACCTTGAGTTGTTTCTTCGCATGTTGATGCTACCTGTCTCGTGTTACCAAACAGATGCACGTTTGATATTGAGTCCACATTGTTGTATATATCTTCGTCTTAACTTCAGTTTTTTCTTCTGTAGTTGAAGTAATGTTTCGATGTGCGAACGACATGTGCCAAGACAATTTGTTTATCTGCATCGACCCATTTGTTTATTGTTTTTTTTTTCCATTTGTAAAACTCTGTCTAAATCAGTAATTGATTTCACGGGATCAATTTAGTAACGTGAACTTGTTTGATGCTAAGTGCACATACCTTTAGTTTTCTTCGTATTACCTTGATTCGTTTCTTCGCATGTTGGTGCCACATGTCTCGTGTTACCAAAAATATGCACGTTTGATATTGAGTCCACATTTGTTGTATATCTCTTCGTTTTAACTTCAGTTTTTTCTTCAGAAGTTGAAGTAATGTTTCGATGTGCGAACGACATGTGCCAAGACAATTTGTTTATCTCCAACGACCCATTTGTTAATTTCTTTTGTCCATTTGTAAAACTCTGTCTACATCAGTCATTGATTTCACGGGAGCATTTTAATAAAGTGAACTTGTTTGATGCTAAGTTCACATTCCTTTATTTTTCTTCGTATTACCTTGATTTGTTTCTTAGCATGTTGATGCTACGTGTCTCGTGTTACCAAACAGATGCACGTTTGATATAGAGGCCACATTTGTTGTATATCTCTTTGTCTTAACATCAGTTTTTTCTTCAGTAGTTGAAGTAATGTTTTGATGTGCGAACGACATGTGCCAAGACCATATGTTTATCTCCATCGACCCATTTCTGTCTTGTTTTTTTTCCATTTGTAAAACTCTGTCTACATCAGTAATTGATTTCACGGGATCAATTTAATAACGTGAACTTGTTTGATTTTAAGTGCACATTCCTTTATTTTTCTTCGTATTACCTTGATTTGTTTCTTCGCATGTTGATGCCACCTTGCCACCTGTCTCGTGTTACCAAACAGATGCACGTTTGATATTGAGTCCACATTTGTTGTATATATCTTCGTCTTGACTTCAGTTTTTTCTTCTGTATTTGAAGAAATGTTTCGATGTGCGAACGACATATGCCAAGACAATTTGTTTATCTCCATCGACCCATTTCTTTATTGTTTTTTTTTTCCATTTGTAAAACTCTGTCTACATCAGTCATTGATTTCACGGGATCATTTTATTACGTGAATTTGTTTGATGCTAAGTTCACAGTCCTTTATTTTTCTTCCTATTACCTTGATTTGTTTCTTCGCATGTTGATGCTACCTGTCTCGTGTTACCAAACATATGCACGTTTGATATCTCTTTGTCTTAACTTCAGTTTTGTCCTCAGTAGTTGAAGTAATGTTATGATTTGCTAACGCATGTGCCACGACTATTGGTTTTCTCCATCAACCGTTTCTTAACCTCTTTAACCGAAGAACTTTTATTATTGAGTCCAAATTCTTGTATATTTCTTCGTCTTCACCTCATTTGTTTTAACACATTTTGAACTAATGTTTCAAAAACAGTACTCTTTGGCACCTTCATGTATATGTCGTTGTATTTACATTATTTGGTTCCTCTAATGTTGAACTAATGTGTAGAATTGGGTACGCTTTTGTCAAGACCATTGGTTTTCTTCCATCACCCTTTTATTGTAGTTTTGTACCATTTCTTAAACAATATCAATAAGACTTTGTTACATGATCATTTTACATTCACGTAGTTTTCTTCGTATTTACTAATGAAGAGACAGGGCGTTATCGGTGTCATTTGATGTATTTGGATATGGGCCGTCACTTGTGTTACATGTGGTAAACCAACTACACGATAGCACTTTTTAAAATCACAAAACTCCCAGTTGGGGTTACTCAATTTATTGGTGTAATCCACATCCTTGATAATATTGAAGAGACAGGGCGTTATCATTTTGTAATAGAAACATGGTTTCGCTGTTATTTGATGAATTTGGATACGGGGCGTTACTTGCTTTATATGTGGTAAACAAACTACACGATAGCAGTTTTGAAAATAACATAACTCCCAATTGGGCTTACTCAATTTATTGGTGTAAAACACATCCTTGATAATATTGAAGAGACAGGGCGTTATCGTTTTGTAATAGAAACATGGTTTTGCTGTCATTTGATGTATTTGGATACCGGGCTTCACTTGCTTTATATGTGGTAAACAAAATACACGATAGCACTTTTGAAAATCACATAACTCCTAGGTGGGGTTATTCAATTTATTTGTGTAATCCACATCCTTGATAATATTGAAGAGCCAGGGCGTTATCGTTTTGTAATAGAAACATGGTTTCGCTGTCATTTGATGTATTTGGATACGCGGCGTCACTTGCGTTATATGTGGTAAACCAACTACACGATAGCACTTTTGAAAATCACATAACTCCTACGTGGGGTTACTCATTTTATTGGTGTAATCCACAACCTTGATAATATTGAAGAGAAAGGGCGTTATTGTTTTGTAATAGAAACATGGTTTCGCTGTCATTTGATGTATTTGGATACGGGGCGTCACTTGTGTTATATGTGGTAAACAAACTACACGATAGCACTTTTGAAAATCACATAACTCCCAGGTGGGGTTACTCAATTTATTGGTGTAATCCATATCCTTGATAATATTGAAGAGCCAGGGCGCTATCGTTTTGTAATAGAAACATGGCCTTTATATGTGTCGTACAAACATGGTTTTCTGTCATTCGATGAATTTAGATGTTGGGGTGTTAATTTTGTTAAATTCATTCCAATCACATAGGATCTGAAGATTTTATTGGGGAAAACCAACCCCTCCCTTTATACATTTGATGAGCCAGGGCGTTGCATGCGTCGCAGAAACTTGGTTTTGGTGTCATTCGATGTATTTGGATGAAGTGGGGAAAACCAACTCCCCCTTTATACATTTGATGAGCCAGGGCGTTGCATGCGTCGCAGAAACTTGGTATTGGTGCCATTCGATGTATTTGGATGAAGTGTGTCACATGTGTTAACCGGTGACATAGGGAAGATTAGTTAAATCCTGTGATGTATGACTATAATCAAAAAATGTTGCTGCCTAAGTTAGGGGCACACAGTATCAGATCAAAGGCATTGATGATTTTCATTATGTTGTTCTGTAGCAGACACCATCCACTTGCGCCCGCGGTACATAGTATACGTGAGGTCCTACTCCTCCAGCCATTAAAACCGTGCAGTAATGGTTTCGTTGATTGAAAAATAGACATATGGGACGGCGTTGTCTTGTTATGGTAGAGATATGTTCGTACGTCTCCAATCTATTGTGAGGTGAGTAATGAAATTGGTACCCATATCGTACATCTCGTTGAAATGAGAGGTGAAGGTCAGAATCAGATTTTTGTGGCATGGGCTGGTAAACGAAAATGTACCTATTTAGTATTCTACAAAGGCCGATAAGAGTTGGTGCCCCTCCCCAATTGCCGTTTGTCGCTGCAGTTTGTATCCACTGTTGAAATGTCAACTCATCGTAGGTTCGTTGTAGGTATTCACAAACGTGGAACCTGTTTTGCCACATTCCTACGATGCTCAACAGCCGAACCAAAAGGTGATCGTTCTCGGTGCCAAATAAACTGGTCGCCACAGCTCTAAACAGGCAGTTGCCGTCTCCAGTAGTAGTACACACGACGAAATGTTGCCTGAACTCAGGGTTGCATTGCATGTTGTAGCTCACGTCCACTGTATGCTTCTCACCGTCGAACGTCACTTGGTGGGCTGTGCTGGTATCAACATATCGCACTACTTTCTGGATAGTATCGGCGCTGAGTATGGCGTCCAGGCGTTGCAGGTAATGCGCAGAATTAATGTCAAGGTCTGCGATTTCTTTCAATATGGAACAAATCGTTTTCGGTGTCTTTTTCTTAGGTGTTTCAGCAGGCGAGGTGTGTATGGGTGCTTTCTTGTGAGTTGCTGGTGTTTCAGCTGGCGAAATGTCAGGTGGTGTCTTCTTAATAGCCGATGGTGCTTGAGAAGGCGAGGTGTTTAAGCGCTTCAACGTATTGACACGTTCTAATCGTACCGTGCATTCCTTAATCATGTCTATGTCCATCAACATGGACCTATAGGGAGACATTGGGTTGTCACTTACTGATTCCTTAAAAATCCGGTTGGATGTAGAATGTGTCTTTGTGATGAAATTAGTACACTGCTGCTGTTGACTCAATGATTGCAATACAGGCACGTGAATGCATACTCCCTTGATGTTGATGGGTTCTTTGCAGAAATACGTTAACGTCACCGGCAGATTGTTGTCAATTATGAAATCTAACACCAGGTTTGCAAGCACTTTCTGCGAATTGCTAGCTTTCACAGTATATCTTCGTATTAGCCTCACCCTACCCATCACATAGATGGTGTCGTTTGCACTGGCAAACATAGAGTGGTAATTCAACAAACATTTAAGAGGCAGCAAGTCAACCTTCTTTTTGTTCTTGATGTCTTTGACCGTCAAAACTATGACACAGTCAGCATCACAGGCGGCTAACCTGTATGCGACATAGTGGCAAGCTTGAGATATTTGTGAGTCATCGATGATTGCAATTCGATAGGTGCCTTTCCTTTTGTCACGAGCAACAATGACGTCGGTGAAGCGGTATGTATCGTGAAGAAATTTTGTGTACTTGGACGGATGATTACTGTCAATTAATTTGGAGGGCATGTTCATGATTTGTACATTTCCAGAAGTTTTGGCGCGGCTCAACGCAACGTACATGGACTCTTTGTTCATTTTTTTCCCATCTATAAGGACTAATCCAGGAGCTGTTTGACCTTGCACCTTATGTGCTGTTAGTGCGTACGCTAGACGAATGGGATATTGTATAAAGAACAGGTAATTTTCGTTACTTTCTGTTCTTTTGAAAACTTTCAGAATGCCAGCTTTGATGAAATGGACAACCACACAATTGGGAAAAATATGACGCACAATACCTATGGCACCGTTCACGAATCCCTTCTGCACGTCAACGTTTACCAGCAACATAACTTTACAGCCTTCACATAATTTCAGTGTTTTCACGTAACCATTGGGACCGGCCACTTCTGGTCTCCTTGAATACTTGTTTTTGGTCTCGAACATAGCCTCTGACACCACAATGTCACGTTTCAGTTTCAGCACTTGGTCGTTGTTGATNGCGTTCGCTGTTTTGTTCTCAGCCACGATGAACATGCTGGTTTTNACTTGCTCGTCCGATACCTTAAAATGANGAACGATCAAATGGTTCAATAAGNTCCGGTCACAATCAGCCATGTTTCCATCCACGAACGCGTTCAACATGCGCGTGTACTCTGGATCNGTGGCCTGCCTAAATCCTTTTTTNAGTTCGACGAAACTGAAACTGCTTAGTTCGTCCATTTCCTCGTCNGCCAAGCTGGTCATGCCGACGGGGGGAAGCTGGTTAAAATCCCCTACCAATAGGACGTTAATGCCGCCGAAAGGGTCTCTGCTTTGTCGATACACCTGGCAGGCGTGGTTGATTTGGTGAAACATGAGGGTCGATATCATTGACACCTCGTCAATGATGATTAATGACAGACGTTTCACAAACCGTTTCAAAAATTGCCGTGACTGAGGAGAAATTTCTTCCATGTAGTTCACGGAACTACAGCGTACAGGTATTTTGAACGCGTCGTTGATCGTCTTCCCTTCAATTAATTTCGCTGCAACGCCTGTAAATGCACACTTCACTGAACANGTTTCACCTTTAACNACCTGGTCGAAGCACGACAAAAGACAGAGATTTTCGACGGCATTAATAACGAAAGACTTGCCAGTGCCCGCTTTCCCTAGGAGAAACAGCAAAATTTGTTTGGGCGAACCAACCAAACAGCTTTTTGCGTCGTAATGCTCCTTAAAGGTAGCTACCACTTGACACTGCTCTTTGGACAAACGAGGTATGTTGGATGTCAGACTATCGACGATGTTGTCATACGTCAGCGGTGGTTGATCTTGGTCTGTGGCCTTACCCGCGAAATCTTTGTCCAGTAGCTCACTGTGAACTTCCACATCGTCGTCATCGGCTTCATCGTCGTGTACCAAATTTTGTTCGTCGCTGAAAGCAACGATCTTTTGGTAACGTGACAGGTTAGTCTTTACCACGGTCTTTTCGTCCTCGTTTAGCTGGCCAAAGGTCTTCAGGCAATCAGAGTCACGCCAAGGTAACAGAAAAATGCTAAATCCCAGGTAGTCGGATTTGGTCTTGTAATACGGCGGAAACAGATATTTCAGTATGCAAGGGTTTACTCTTATGTAATAATACATAACGTATTTCGGTCCAAGATCGATGACAAAACTTGGACGAGTCGATTTTTTTTCCTTGATGCTCTGGTAGATCGTTAAAAAGTCCGCAAAACAGAGGTCTTCCATGTCTATGGGTCTGGCACAATAATAGAGCCACTTGGGCGTAATGAACATGTCACCGACCTCTATTATTTTGCCATCTTTGTCTTTCTTGACTTGTCGCAGATCATTCTGTNGGATGGACGTAACAGAAGAACTGGACATTGAGTCCTTGCTGAAGAAGGTCATGTTTAAATTTAGGTTGATCCAGATGGCTTCAAAAATCGACACGTAACGGCTGCTTATNAAGTTGTACTTCAAAAATTTACACAGAGATTTTACAGACCTGTCGCACTCTTGAAATTTTGCTTCCTTACCACGCTCAATCAATTCCGGTTCTTTCTTGCACAAATATTTTGATACATATTGGATGACGCTACTGGAACTGACGATGAACTGGATATCGATGTTTGATTCCATCATGGTCAACAGTTCGATGTTAAACTGGTTCACGTATGCGTCACACAACCGGCGTTTCAGGCACAACGTTGGTTTTGTGATGCACATTGACACGGCATCTATGTAATCCCCGTAGCTAAAATCTCCAAGTTCGCGAAGAACGTCTAAGAGACTGGAACTGCTGCTAAAAGCATTCTTCCTAGTCTGTATGACGTTCATCATGCGTCCCAACAATTCTTTCGCTTCTTTCTTGTTCCTGAATTTGTGTCCCAAAGAGACGTCGCGTGGGTACAACATACAAGATTCAACATACGGCAATTTCGGGAAGTTGTACTTACAATGTTTCCTCATCGACACCTTACCGTTTTTCACCAGCTTGAAACACCTGTTGGGTATACAGTTGTGCGTCTGGATACGTCTTAGCATTTCTCTGTTACCTTGGTCTAGCGTGTCTGGGTTAGTGCTAATAAGATGATCGACAAATTCACACAGCTCCGTCTGGAGTTCCGTACTACTCTCGCCGCAACTGGTGTCTACGTATTTCGCAGTATCGTCCAACCACACTAGGTAGTGAAAATGTGGTGGACCTCGCAACTGAAATTCTGTGCGGTAATAATGCATGACGTACTTGTGACCACGCCAGAAATTGGAGTTCTTTAGCACGCACTCAATGCCTTTGCGGACGTTGTCTGCGTACAGGCACATGCCGACAAAGTCCCTCTTGAGCAGTTCTTCACTCGTATATGTGGTGCAACCAAATTTCTGTCTTTCAAGTAAATAATTTTGTAGTCCAGTCCACGAATTGAGGTTCATCGAAAAAGTGATAAAAAATGCAGGCGCACCAATCTGCTGTACCGTGCACATAAGCTGGTGTTTCTTGTCTTTGAAATACGTTGGGGTTCCTGGTATGTCTCCCAATAAAAAGAAACCCAGTTTACCATCCAAGAGGTCGGCCAATTTTTCTGGTTTCCTTAAACACTCAGTGTCGAATTTATGATGGCGACTCAGGTATATCTGGGTGTTGCTGTGAATCCGTCCCCGCATTTTTTCGACGTACATCATAAACATGTACCTGCTGTCACTGTGTATCTGGTGGTTGTAGCTCAATGTCCGCATTCTAATGTACTCGGATANACTGAGTGGAAATTTAGCATTGAAATCCTCNAAAGTGCCCTCACCTTTCGAGAAAATATAAGGAAAGGCCGAACTCTCTATATGTGGACCATCAGAAAAAAAACACACCTCTTGTTTGACAGCAGGTTGCCATTTGAGCACGGTACTCTGCATCAAAAAATCTTTGTTCATATTGAACAGCATTTTGGGATACTCTGTATCTACCTCAGAAACCACACTCAGCAATTGGGGAGGAGAAGGAAGANGTTGAGGAGAAGAAGATGACGAAGATGTAAACAGCGTTTCTTCCTTCGATAAAAACGCGTATGATGGATGATTCTCGCGTAAATAATCCAGAGCTGCGTAAATCCGGTCGCTGTCTACCACATGTTGAAAATAGGGTACCTTGGCATCCTTGTGTCTGTACAGTCGGTACAACTGATACTGTGTGTCCCTGACTAGTTGATCATAGATTTTGGATTTGAAGGCTTGCGGTAAGATAGGTACTAGAGTCATCCGTCCATATAAATGATCCGAAATCACGCAGCCGAAAGGTTGGATTAAAGATATACTAGACTTTTCTGCTTCAGTTAACGANGTNAGGCAGGCAGNTAAATTTTGAATAAATAAATGGTTCTTCTTCAGGCTCCATTTCAGAGATGGAGTTGGTTTTTTGCGAAGGTGGTCGTGACACGTATGGCACATCCGATGTTCGCCCACATCGGGGCCGTAATTNTCGTAAAGCTCGATAAGAAAGAAGNCTTTGCANTGTTCAATCAATTCATGATTTACATCTTTCACCCATTTCCCCTCCTTGCGAAGTTTAGTCGGTTTACCACATNCAACGCAAGGGAGAATCGGACAATCTCTAACGAAATCCTCGAACTTCTTTCGCTCCATGACGATATACTGTTTAAACAAAAACGAACCAATTTTACGTATAAGTGACACAACTGATTTTATAACTTCTCATAAGTACTAAAATGTGTAGAAGCTACACACTCTTTAATGTGTCAAGGTATCGATATTTAAATTAAACTCTAAATTTGGTTATAGTATATTAACCACGTCATAATATACAGTAGCACTGTAAAAAAACGGGTTAATAATTTTAGAACATAAGGTATTATTTAGCAGAGACTTTGCTGAACTCTTAGTGTAGACGCCTATTTCATGTAAGTTTTTTTAAAAGGATGGTGACACACCAAATTAATACAATAATACACACATTTTAAGTGTTTAAATGCAAGGGTACTTAGTGCGTGACGATTGCGATGAAATTCTTATTTACAGAGCAGTAGCTTTATGTCTCCTAGTTATTAAGGTGCTTAAAAAATGAAAACATGAAAGCCCTTGAGACCATAACGTTAAAATAATGCGAAGTATCAAACACAGTTAGATACGTTTTCATAAGCTATTTATTTTTGTTTTGTCTTTATTTCAGAGCACTACTCACTATACATTCAAAGAAGCTACACACTCTTTAATTTATCAAGGTATGGTACTATTACTTTGCA
>KZ869754.1:35111-48967 GCA_003456935.1 Machilis hrabei | reverse complement strand
GCTTGATGGATGCAATAGGAAGATGGTAGGTACACAAAACAAGTAACGACAAGTAAGGAAGTGCTATACATACAGCAACTGCTTGAAGTTAAGTCNGTCAAGGGCATGGGAGGAGTAAAGCGTTCCTTTCACTCCTACGCCAATGCTCCACAAGCACGGCTGGAAGTGACAAAGTTCAATTTGTATATGGTATAGTGGGCTTGAAATGTTTCCTGAACACTGAAAACATTTAGTCTTAATTCAGAAATTAACAGCTGCAACTCATTTGTGTGTACGGTGGCTATTTACGTTTCACTGTCGAAGTGATATTATGATTTTGTGGAGGGTGTAGTTTAAAACATCAAAACTTTAAATATTTTATTTAGTTTGAGATTGCTATAGAAAGCAGACATACTACAGAGTACACATGTAGTGTGAAACTTTGTATGTCTTTTATTTTAACATGGTGCACTGTGTAAGTTTAAACTGAACATAGAGTCAGTTAATAACAACACAAAAGGGAGTTGAATTTAAGTAGCATCTCTTATCAAAGCAAAATGTAACTGAAATGCAGTCACACATTGTAAAATAGTTCACATACACACACAAATAACCNACACCAGTACGTACATCTTGGACAATGAACCTATTGCCGTTGTCGCATTCTTCTATATCATTATGCGTAGATCGTTTGTGCGACACGAGAGTCGAGGCCTGTCGGTAAGTCTTGTTACACTGGTTACAAACGTAGGATTTTTTCTCAGAGTGCACGACCTGATGCTTGTACAGNGATGAATATTCTGTGAAACGTTTCCCACAATCCTGAGAAACATAGAGAAACAAATGTTACAGACTGAGCAAAAGTGATACCCAAACATGACAAAAATAAAGTATATTGTGAAAGTTGAATAAACAGATAACAAAGCTAAAATTATTGACATACACAGAACAAAACCTCATCCAACCAAACACAGAAACCAAGAGGTGTTAAATGAATTCAGGTTATACATTGTTTTGCCCCTTAATGTAATAATCTCATTTGCCCTAAACTCATAAACATTCTTTCTCTGCTTTACAAAGATACACTTTGGTTTGTACTTTTTGTAAAAATTCAAAAATATATGCAGGCTTTTAAGTACAGTATGTTAATTTTAAAATGACTAGTAACCTTCACTAAAACATTTGTTACAGCTGTTCGTCAACTCACATTAGAAATCATGCTTCTAGACAGCTCTTTCTGGATTATGTGAAAACAAAGAAACATAGAAAAATGCCCTATGTTTATTTTGGTTCAAAGTATTCTAAAAGTGATTAAATCCTAACCCATATAATTGGGATAATTCAGCTTTTTTATACAAAACTAGAGAATTAATATAATTACAAGTATTAGATTTTAGTTAGGTTTCGAACATTTTACATCAAAATTAACTCAAGGCCAATATTGTTCTCGATGTCTCAATTTTTAATTTCTCAGATTTGTTTCACATAAGCCAGAAAGGATATGATGTGTAGTATTTAACATTGTACACACCACACAACGACAAACAAGGTTTATTTCGATTAATAAACATGAATGGGCAATTACAAAAATCCATGCCTTATGTGGGATTCAAACCCAAAACCCCTGCTGTATAGCTCCATAGCCACTAGACTAGAAAGGTAGCCGTTTGCTGTAAGAAAGCACAATTTCCAAAGCTAAATGGGAGACCAATATTTACATAACTTGCCTTCTGAATTCTTAAAAAGTCGTGCACCATGATCTGTACCTTATTTTTATCAAGGCATGCAGTATTTGTTCCTGAACCATGAATACCCATTATTCAGTTGAGAAAACAAAACTGACAAGCAAAATACACTGAAAGTCAGGAGGAGCATAGGGTGTACTAGATCCTTGCATATTCTTCTCCACTCAAGCAAACTTTTTTAAGAGCATAATATTTGCCAATTCATTACAATTTCTTTTCATTACTCACCTGAATAGAACAGACATAAGGTTTTTCTCCAGTGTGAATACGAAGATGGTTCTTGTAATTGGTGGCTGATGCAAAGGCACGTCCACAACACTCTTCAGGGCAAACGTAGGGTCGCTCGCCAGTGTGCGTTCGCATGTGAACCTTTCGAATGTTGGACGTCGTGAACGATCTGTTACACCCGTCAAATAAACATTTGAATGGTCTTTCCCCTATCAAGTTGAAAAAAAATATGATAAAATCAATATGGGTGCTGTATTAGCAACTGCTTTTGAGACTCAATACTTTGACACTACAAGTACCCTCCTCACTTCATTAAATCTTTTATAGAAACTGAAATACGTCTTCATATTCTGCAGGTCCTGCCCTTCTGTATCTACAGATATATCACTCTTAGCCACTTTAACTGTGTCTTTAGAAACCCCTTTCATAAAATGGCACCTTACAATATTCCACACTATTACAATACTTTATGCGAGTGGGCACTGGACCAACAGGAAGATGGTATGAACCTAAGTGGGAATGGACAATTATCATTATTAATCAGTATATGACAAATCTCCAAGATGAAACTATTTAGTGAAGTATTTGATTTTAGATTTTAATGGACTATAGATTTAGATTAAANCGCTGGGATATTTAAGAGTGATATATATGCACATGCAGAAGGCCAGGACCTACAACATATTGCAGAAATAATTTTCTGAATTTGGGATATGATAAGAAGAAACTTGTCACTGTTTAAATATTAAATTATTAACTACCTTAAACTCAATGACCTTCGTCATGTTATACATTCTGTCAAAACTTGTTTTAATTGCCAACCACTGTCAACTGGCTCTTGCACCAGAATTAATGGGTTCAATTCCCACACAATGTCCTTCATCTCGATATATGAATTCATCTCTACCGATCAAAGTACGCATTATTAATTGTCCTGAAATGGTCCATCGGGCCCAGTAGGAAATTAAACACCAGGTATCATCATCATCAAATTTAATTTACCTTTATTAGACACACTAACGGAAACTCCATTACAGAAAAACAAATATTAATGGACACGAAACACATGTGAGAAATGTTGCAGCCACTCTTGCCCGTCATTTGTTTTAATCAATTCAAGCCACGTGAAATCTTTAGGATTACTGAAAGACTGACTCATAGATTTTTTAGTTAAGCTTAATGCAACTACTGTTCTAATTGCATCCATGTAACAATGCTGACAAATCTTGACCAGTTTGGTAAAAATGACATTTGTGGCCATAAAGCTTTTTAACAGCAGTTTTTGTGTGTTCTTCAATACCTCGTAAAACCCTTTCATCGATTTTGATAAAACTAAAATACAATGCAACTCCAAAATGGGATTTCCATCTTAGTCAGTTCTATTTTTTTCCTACTTTGCCACAGCTCCTTAATCTTTTGCTTGACTCTGATGAAAATAAAAACTGAATTTCCTTCAAACAAGGTTAGTTTAAAATAGAAGTTTCAATACTCCTTTCATTCTCCTGTTTGATTACTATAAATTTCTGTCACGCTTGGACTAACAGGTACCCCATCCGTGTGGCAACGACGCTCCTGAATGACTGAATTTTGTCATTAACTCGACACATAGCCAGTGGTGGGTTCTTTTACATCGAACACTTACCGATGGGACCCCATTTTTAATGCTCCTCCCAGAAGATAGCTAAGATCATACCTTAATGTGCAGTGTTTCACAAGCAGATTTTATACTCAAGGCAAGGTTCTGAATCAGGACATCAAGACCAAGAGACTCTACCATTAATCCAACCCGTCAGTTCATTCTTTGTACTGCATATTGAAACACTACTATAGGGGCCTACATGATAAATACCTATACTATTTATGATGTTAATCACAACAAAGTCCAGAACTTAGTTTAGTGGTTAATATTTAAGCCATCTTCAAGAAATTTAGCTAACATCTTATATGAGATATAATCAAGAGACAGCTGCCAAAGACTAGATTAAAATCTGGGAAGCATTACTTTTATATACCCTTAGTTTAACTAGTTAGACTCCACCCCGTATTTGGTATATTTGCAGTGTTTCTGTATGCTATTTTTAACCATTATAAATTATCACAAAATACAAGTGTTACACACCGCGAAATGTAACTGTTTCATCTATGACACTANTTTTTTTGTTAATATATGTCAATAACAATAAATCTGTAACACGACATATTGCAAAACGATAAATTGAAAACATAAAATTACAATTTTTATATTTTTTGTTTTATATTCGGGAACATTTAAAATTGTAATTGTCATAGAACATATTCCTAGAAGATGAATAAAAAAAAATATGCAAAACTGTATTTCACCCCCACCCACCCCAATATATGTTGTTACTGTATGCAGGACACCATCAGAGTACAACTATATACGTTGTAACGGCACCAACTTGTAATGTGTACTTACTGAATTGTTTGGGTTTTTTCCCATCCATTCTTTATTGTTTCTTCACTGCATTCATAACTATTGCAATGTTATACCAAATAAGCAATAGTCTGGTCATCACTCAAACACACTACCACTTTAGCCATATTTGTTTATGTTTGACAAAAAAAGGAATTCAGTTTATATTCAGAGATAATATAACAATTCTGATTTTATTTGTGGTGTGGATGGTTCCGACATACGTTGACAAGAGTGCGGGACACCTAAATCACCACCAAAACCAAATCCAGGCTAATAGTGCCAACAATTTTACATAGGGTGAAGCATTACCAGTTAACCGGTTACAACAATGTCAAAATGCCTGGAGGTCATCACTTGTAAACCACAGCTTTGCCAACTATGTCATTTGTACTAAAAAAACATTAATTTATACTTAATCAAATGAGGTAGGACAAAAACTAGTTTAGGTACATACAAAAATAGTGGACACTGAAACTAGACTTTAGAATAATTACCTGTATGTGTTCGAACATGCTTCTGAAGATCTCCAGAAGTTTTGAAGGCCTTGTCACAGGTTTCCTCGGGACACTTATAAGGCTTTTCACCGGTGTGTGTTCGCACGTGGGCTTTCAGACCATATCCCGTTGCAAACGCTTTGTCACAGGTATCCATGGGACAACGAAAAGGTCTGTCTCCTGTGTGGGCACGTTCGTGAACCTGCAAATAATTATGTTCGTTAATAATGGATGTTGCTACTGGAAAATATACAGGATGTTTGGGAAAAAGACTTCACATATGCTGAGCTAAAACTCTATTTTCTTACCTCGTATTTCAGACTGTTAGGGCGCCCGCGCGACCAGGTTAAAGGGCCACTTGGATCCCGGGAGGATATTTACACGATTTGTTGGCAGGTAGCATTTGCAACAAGTCAGAGCGGCCAGTCATTGTTTGTGTTTGTGCAGTGTGCTTGATGTTTACTAAAATATTATATTATTTGTTCTTTCAATATGGAAAAAAATCAGAACTTTGACACTGAACTCTTCATTATGGAGATTGAAAACCATGCAGCTGTTTGGAACTTAACTTGTGAATAGTATAGCAATATTGCCTAACATCTTGATAACATATTGCAAACAAGCCCTTCTCATTGTGCATTTGTAAAATAAGATGTACCCAAATTATCTTCTTCCTTCTGTTTCACCATTTTCTCATCAAGTACCAAAACGCTGCTACTTGCTCCGCATTCATTTTCTGACTGCGAGATTGAGAACAAAAGGGAAAATGGCTCATGCGACGTGGTCGCGCGGCCTAGCAGCCTAGTGCGCAGGCACCCTTAATGCCAAACAAAATACTTATTTCAGGACACACATCTCTTTGGGGGAGGGGGAGGGGGAGGCTGGATGTAAATTTACAACAAGAGCAAATTCATAAACAGCAAAGAAATATGTTTAATCCAGATGCTTTCTTAAAAGCAAAGGCATGAATATCAACTACAGTTTGTAAACTACTGTACATATTAGTTACCTTTAAATGGTGAGGAGTTGTATACAGCTTTCCACAGCTATTATACGAGCATCGGTACATTTTATCCAAAGCGTTTGAGGTCTTCTGTCGTTCTTCTTCGTCATTCTTTCCGGTATCGGCACGACTATCGACGACAGAATTAGGAAGCGAGACCAACGAAGCAGTGGTCGAAACAGAGGACGACGACGTTTCCAACTGATCGAGGGTGATTGAATTCAACAGCGAACCAGAAACCCTGATGATGGCCGTAGAACCGTCCTCAAGCTGAATGGCTTGTAGAGATTCTAAAATGATACATACATATTTTTTAACCCTTTTAAACTCACTGCACATAACACTCATAGGGCCTAATCCTAATCTGAAAGAAACCTTGTACTTACCACCTTTAGACGAATGGGGTATTTGTAGTACTGCAGTTGTGCCATCTTCAAACTGAATAGCTTGTTGGCCATCAAAGATACGAGAAAATCCTTGCATGAAGGTGGCAGCACTATCTGCAATTTGGAGTGGCTGGGTAGTATCTCCTTGCTCTGAAAAACAAAGTAACAATCAGAAACAGTCTTAACCAAAGAATAGACAAGTGGTACATGAGTATCACACTACTCAGTGTCAAAACCAAATGGAAGTCTTTGATTTATTCAGTTCAATTAAAGTAGCATGAAAATGCCTTCAAAAGCACAACAGAAGACACACTGTAACAGTCATCATTAAATCACTGAAATTAAGTAGGGTCACATTTTTTTTTACTGAAATATGGTAGATGCCTGGATGGTCTATCATTTATTTTTATTTGTGTGTTCCTATAGTATACCTGAAAAAATTCCACCAATTTATATCAACCTACAGCATTTTCATGAAGCACTTTTTACACATTCCTTTTTTTGTGTGTATCACAGATTTGTCAAGTTCTTAACTAATACAAGTGCCACCTACATGCAAGACATCTATGTTGCATAAAGAAAGACATATTTTTGTCACAAGCTGGCAACTGCTGCCAAACTTAGTGAAAATGACTGTGTAGATTTACCCCATCTTCTGGGGTACCGTGGGGTAAGTGTAAACACGTTTTTCTTTTAGCCTTATAGTGTGCTAACTTATGTCTCAATTTGACAAGTGTTCGACAAATTAGCTATGGACAACAACGTCATACTACTATGTCTCCACAGACAAATTGCAACCATTAGACATCTGTTTTTTTTGGACCTTTATAGGATGTTTGGAACAAAATGCTAATTAAGTTTGGACAAACAACTTTGGCTGCTGGAAAGTTGACACCACATAGGAGCCACCAATTTTCAGAACTGTTAGGGAAGTCCTGGAGAGAGGGTATTACTAAAACTTACAACATCAGAGGATTTAAAAAAAACAACTGGTATTTATCCTCTTAATTGCAAGAAGTTTCCTAAAACGTTTTTTTTAGCAACACCGTTTACAAAGACATTTATGTTTTAAATGACAGGAAGAAAATTTGCATGCAGAACCATCATCATCCAGGAATTACTCCGACAGACAAAAGCCTACCTTTGATGCAAAATGAACCACCAGTCGTTATTGAAAATCAACCTTCGACACAGAATGAAGCTACCACTGTCATGCCATTTCATTTACACTTGGCCCTGCTTGCCAGGTGGTAATATAANTGGTAGTTTTACTCCTGTTTACACTAACCCCATATTGAATTTACACTTACCCCATAGTATGGGGTAGTGTAAACACATACTTTTTCACAGATTTATGATTTTTTTTACATCATAATAAAAGTTAAATAGAATGAGCATTAGTCATGTAATAACCCATTTTTTTAATATTTGTAAATCTACACTGGTAGTAGCCTAACTCAGTAGAGATTTAAAAACATTTTTATAAACATCCTGTGTTTACACTTATGCCAAGTGACCCTATGTTGTTACAGAAAACTGGATCCCGTCTTCATTCCAGTTTTCTATAATAACACACTTCACTTCGGTAATTAATTACAACTGTTAGATTTACAATCTTCTATTGTGACTGTGCTGGCATTTTAACACTACTTCAACACAACTAATTCAAGCACAATTCTTTCATTGTACTTACAGTGTCGGTTTCCAACAAGACTCATTTTTAGAAGTCATTTAATGTTTATTTTAGGAAGACAGGTTATAATCCCATAAAGCACATACCTCACAAAAACAACTCTTTGAATCCAGTTTTCATTGTATACAAATCAAATCATCAAGTTACGCGATTGCATAGCTTCAGACTAGAGTAGGCCAATGAAATGGTGTTTCAATAAGGCACTAATTATTTCCAAAGTTGTCGGGACATCATGAATGATACACAACAACAATCTAAACTGCTGGTACGGTAAATGAATAGCCTATAATACAGTTTGGTATATGAATTTGGATTTAATTTGCATAACTCACAGCAAGATATACTGGTAATTTTATGCATGTTTAAATGTTCCGTTTTTATTTTCGAAACACATAAGGCAACTAAGACTCAATAAGGGGAATGTTGACATATTTTCGTAAATCTTTGGACGGGATAAACACATCAACGAAAAACTTTTACTGATCAAGGTCACATTATTTTACTATCCTGAATCCATTTCAGAATTTTATTAGTTGATTCTGGATACACCCTGTATAACAAAAGAAAAAAAAATCTAATTTAATCTTTCCTCTTACAGTGCTTGTTGACGTGAGGCATTTCAACGATATCAATCTTTTTCTCCAGGCTCTGTCTGGAAGCAATTAAGACCAAAATGTGACAAAAACCTAACTAAAAACAAATACAGTGTAATGCACTTCTTAAGCTGTTATAGTCCTGACTGGAGGGGGGGCTCCATGACTCAGACGGTAGAGCACAAGTTTACGGAGCGGGAGACCTGGGTTCGATCCCCACCGAAACCAAGAAGATTTTCCAAAGAAATCTTTCAGTGCCCCAAGAAGACTACAACACCAAAAATGGAGCGACAGACCTTGCGATAGGCCGGCTACAGAGAACCCAAAATACATCTGGAAATGGTTCGCAGAGTCGCTAAGGCCTCATGGGATGCCTCGGACAGGAAGAAATAGAGGACCACTACCAAAAGAGCAGACCCCAACCAATGGGATAATGGGATAGAATGCTAGGAAAAAAAATTAAAAAGCCCTGACTGGCAAAATGATCCCCTAACAGTGCTGAAGATGATAAATGTCATCAAAAGATAGCACATCCAAATGCTTTGTTGTTAGTGGAAAGGGAAGACCACAATTTGTTTAGTTACTCTCATTACAGTTATTGTACTTTTTTTCAAGAACTTAAAAGTTCTTTAAACGTAAGGTCTTATAAGTGTTTAAGCTACCATGTAGTTATACGTAATACTTATACTTAACATCATTTGCCCAATTTGTCTGTGCCTAAGAGCTTATTTAAAAACACAATGATTTGTTTAGGTATAATGTGATTTAGTGGTGAAACATTATAGAAACTTATTTTCATAAATTACCTATATGCCTTAAAATTCCTATTCCACTAATATATTTTGGAGGGAGTGGTATTAATAATAATGTGTATAGATGATACCTAGATACTGCTACAAACAAATATTTGTAATCTGATGAAACTAAGGTATGAATATCTAAAGTACCAATAGGCCTGCTATATTTTACAAAAAATTGATTGGAAAATACTGATCACAAACAACAAACTGTTGAGATAGTCCACCTTTCCCTAAGCAAGCTTGTTGTAAACAGAGAAGGTAACAACATTGTTCACAGCCTTACAATAAGCTACTAACCTTCATCTTCAATCTCATGAGCAACTAAAGCTTGAGTTCCATTTGAAAGAGTAAATGCAGTTACTGTAGCACCTCCTCCTGGTCCTCTAATAATTAGGTCACCTGTGGAATCATCATCTGGGTCAATATCTTCATTTTTAGTTATGATTGTTTCCAGTGACCCAAAGTGAGCCTCTATAGTTTGGGCATCAAGAGTTGATTGATCCAGACATATCACATGTTCTTCTGTTGACGAATTAGAGTCATCCTTGAAAGAATTTATGAGTACGGTTTGGCATGTTGAATCCGTCATGTCGGTGCTGGCCCTGAAACAGAAACGACAGTTAGCCTACCCACCTACTTCAATAATCTTAACAACTGTTTAGTAAGCTGTAGCCTATATAGATGTTATATATAACAGTGGTGCAAAATTATTCCCAATAACATTCGTGGAAAGCTTAGAGTTTATCCAGAAATCTAGAAAATAAATAAAATATATATATTCAGATAAACTGTCGTTCAGAAAAATAGACCTGGATATATGAAAGAGTACAAAAAATAAATTATGAAATGGGTTATTATGTGATAATCTTGCTTTTAAAACCTTATAAAGGTGACAGAGATGAATCTCTGAGAGCAAGCTGTCAAAAAGAGCAAGTTATAAGGTGATCACTCGCCAGCATCAACTGAAGACTCTCCAGGATCATGCCTCTAATAGCAGCCAAAATTAGCTGAATTCTACTTTTTCTGGTGTTTTAGAGTTAGCTAACTCTGAAACAGCATATAAAGAAAGAAAAAGTAGAATTCAGCTGATTTTGGCGGCTATTAGAGGCGTGATCCTGGTGAGTCTTCAGCTGATTTTGGCGGCTATTAGAGGCGTGATCCTGGCGAGTCTTCAGTTGATGCTGGTGAGTGATCACCATAACTGAAGCGCACTTCACAGGCTTTTAGGAGTATGACTTCTAGCTTACTTTGTAATCATACACATTTTGAGTGTGTAGCTAACCTAGTGCTAAGATTCCACTAGTGTTTAAGTAGGACACTGGAGTATACTGCTGGTTTCTAATGGAGCTTTTCCAAACAATATAGTCCACAGAAGTGTTAGTTTACATGTATTCATCTCCTGAGGTGCAATCATGATTCTGTTACAACAGATACCAGCAGTCATTAAACTGACTGTGAGACCAACATTGACAACTCCAGTTCAGGTCCATAGTTTTGGGATCTCTACTCTGACAATTATTTAAATGAAAAAGGTTTAATTTTATTGAGAAATTACATTGCCCTTCGTGGGGATCAAACAAGGACCTTTGGACTGATTCTCCAGTTCGTATTGACAATTTCTTCCTCCTTCGTCTCCTTGGCCAGACAAATTCTGTCCTTGACTACTGCTGTACTACGGACTGTCAGAACCTCATACAGTGGTTTAAAACTTGATAAATACACAACATGAACTGGAGAACAGGTTCCAAAGATCCTGGGTCTATTTCCTGCCGAGGGCAGTACAGTGTCACAGTAAAATTAAACATCATTCATCTTAATAAACTACTAGCAGTTTGTCACCTTGATGGCAAAAACAAATCTTACATGCTTATACCGGCTCTAGAGTGGTGATGGAAGCGGAATCCCAATAACTGGCTACCCAGCATTCAACTTCCGGTTTTAAGGCTGACGCAAGGAGCTACGGAGTCCAAAAAAACGAAGTTCATATCCCAACTTCTTGCGTTTTCGTAAGGCAATCAGCCAATCAGCGATCGTTAATAACAAGAGAGTAATGAGAAGCGCGGGTATCTAACAGCCGCCATAATTACGTAAGGCAAAGGTTGAAGCGCCACAAATACCAATCCAAAGGTTTTCTGATTGGCTGTACGGAAGCGGAATATTTTACCATTGTAGATTACTATTTTTGTTGTTTATTACAGCTTGGTTGTCTCTTACGTCAATATTGGGATTCCGTTCCGCTTCCATCACCACCGTAGAACCGGCATTACTGTCTCCTCTGCCCGAGCGGGTGCTGCAGACAAAGGAAGATTGCTAAAGGTAATGGCAGTTAGCATTATTTTCGCTTTCTGAAATGTTTGTGCCGGACTGAAAAAACAGACATTNAAAATAGATTCCAGAGGATTTAAATAGGTTAGTGTCCTTCTTGAAACTTTAATGAGTCCTTGTATGTAACTTTGGAAGTTGGAAGCACTTCATAATCTAAATAAGATAGCTTGTACCGGTATTACAAGGTCACCTCCCAACCTGAGAGATGTGGGCAGCGTCATTTAAAGACCTTCGTGTCAGACACAAGAAAAGTGTGAAGGGGGATTGTGGAAGGTGCAAGGAAGTGTGCANAAGGTAGGTTGGGAAATGCAGACGTGGGAGTATTGCTAACTATTTTGCCTGTTCTAGAATGCTGACGCAAGCAGAAGCGGAATCCCAACAGAAGAGTTGCCCAGCCATCACACACACCGAAATTCGTAATCTACAATTGTTATGATGCCGATTCTGTACANCCAATCAGCAATAGCACTTTGAACCTTTGGCTCCCACCCGTGCCTTTCACTGCACTCTTGTTATTAATGACCGCTGATTGGCAGACTGCCCCAGAGGAACACAAAACATTGGGAGATGAACTTCGTTTCTTAAGCTTCTGTTTTTCCTTGTATCTAGCTAAAAACCAGTTGAATGCTGGGTAACCAGCTATTGGGATTCCGCTTGCCTCATCAGTGTAGAACAGGCATTACTGTACTGGAATTAGTTTAGTTAGGTTCTGTAACCTCTCTAGAAATAGTATTGACAACCAGAATTTAATCGAGTGTGGCCTGATAGTGGAAGGTATTCAGGACATCTGTTCAGGAGTTTAGTTACTCCAATGATTAAAACAACTCTTAGCAGGGCTTATTAGGCCTTGCCTACTCCTATTTCCTTCCGTTATTACTAATCAAGAAGTCCGCAATGTTGTAACTAGCAATCCAGTGTAATATCTATTGATAGCAAAATAATTTTTTCAACCATCCGAAAATACTTTACCATTTTCGGATCCCACTCCCATAAATTTAAATGTCCTGCTACGACAGAAACACTTTCTCGCCATGCTGCCTTGCAAAACACTGCGTTCATGGCAGAATGTAAGAAAACCCAACAGCAACAGGGTGTAGGGACAGAACATTAGACTTGTTATATTATCTAACTGCAATTTCACAGCAAACGTGAGCTCAAAACCCACAAAAACTACTAAATCGCTCATCTACTTCCCCAACTCAACTTCTGAACTACAGAATCTTGGGAAATTACCCATCAACTCACCATCACCCACCATTCAATGCGCTGCTTCAAAATGGCGATCGTAAAGGAATTATCGAGATAACAACAGTCGATAGAAACGATTTTATTGATTAGAACTATCGTAGATTGTGTTCACAAAAAATAAAATCAATGATCAGATTACATGCTAACAAAATATTGTACTAAATTCAGTACAGTAGTACTATTGACTAAGCACCTAGATAAATATAAGTTTACACTCAATGACAGTAAGCCCGGGCCACTAAGTTTTTCATCCTGTCATTTTACACACGAAAATTAGGAATCTCAAATTTGGTTGTTGTTTCAACAGGATTTCAATATAAGTATTTATTTATTATTTGCGAAGACATAGTCGTACAACTACTAAATTCATCAAATTGCTTAGATATTTTGTTGAGTCAGTTCTATATATACAACAAGACGTTACGCAATGAACAGTGAAGGAATGGAAACGTGTGTATGCACAAAAATAATGGTACATATGATGATGTGGTTTGTAAACGAAATTTACACATAAAGAAAACTATAACACAAAATAATTAGAAAGTATGTGTAGTTCCACAAAAGTAATTGTACATGATGTGGTTTGTAAATGAATTACACACAAAAGAAGACCACATCCCAAAACAAAGAAGTATGCAAAGCACACACACCAGTGGCGTAACGAAATTTGTGTGGGCCTACCCGCAAGAAATATTTGGGGCCCCTGACTAAAATCTAAAGTTTTTCTATTTCGGGTAACATCACACGATCGTACGATGGCTAATGATTGCAGGCTAATGATATCGAATTTAGTTGTGTCAACATTTCAGATACGCTATCTAACCTATGATACCGCCTAACACGAACCATTACGATGTTATTAATTAATCATACTTGATAAGGGTCCCATACACTACTACAATATTATAATACTGGTGGTGATACT
>KZ869753.1:21299-31900 GCA_003456935.1 Machilis hrabei | reverse complement strand
TGTGTATAACATCCTTCATACACAGCTCGGCCTTCGGCCTCGCACTACATTATCATTCCTCACTTTTTATCTGTATAAGTATTATGTACGACAAAAATTTCATCCGTTTGGAACTCTGATTTCTTCATTTTCAAGAGCATACCATGACGGAAAGAAGAAGAAGACACTAAAGTCTCATCAACTGAACAATACCGGTGTCAGTATCCCACAAGGNCTCATACATAAACAAAAGACGCACTGAAAAACTACAATGAACGACATAAACAAAGTTTGACAACAGTAAACTACACTTCAGAAATATAGGTAAATATAATTTATTATCGTGCTAAGTTACTAGTTTCAACGTGAAATAGATACAACAAGACAATTTAGTAACAAAAACAATATAAAAATCAACAGATAGTGGTACAAATCCATTTAATCAGGTGCGGCCTGATAGTGCAGTGATCCCGTTAACTAAACAAAACCAATGGCTGTTTATATGGTAATACTGGACATAAATAATAAGTTAAATACAGTAAAATGAATAAATAATTATCAGATTTCAGTACACCGTTAAGCCATACAATAGTTATAGAAGCAATTAATGCCTCCTTCAGGTGGTTAAGTAAACAAAAACTGTTGTGATGGTAGCACTGTGTGTAATAAACAAAGTTCAAAACAATGAGAACAATATGTGCAGTGCCGTCACCATAATATATTTTTATATTATTTATCCCGGCAGCCAAAGGAGGCATTATTTTATTTGATATTTTTTTGTATGATTGATTTTTCAATTATTTAGTCCTAGTAGTCTATCATAAACCACCATTATTTTTGTTTATTTATACTAAAACATTTGTTCAGTTAATACAAAATTTTGAGTGCCTCTGGTGACTAATCGAGGAATTTCTGGACCTAAGTTTACATGATTTATTTTTTATTTGTTTTGGACTATAGAACACATTTGTACAGTGTGGTAGATTCCTCTTGAAACATCCTACAAAAGTGCACAAACACCTCAGAAAAGTGTTGTCACATTGTGATGGCAAAACATTTATTGTACAGAAAAATGCATTTTCAAAATAACATGAATTGACACTGGGAGAAAGATTTTGGGAAAAACATTGAAAACAATGCTGAAGCATACATTAATGAAGGTCCATACCCTTTATAGTAGGCCTATATTCATTGACGTGAGTTTGGTTTAAAGCGTACGAGTATATCATTCTTACATGACATCAGGTTTATGTGACCCAAATATTCCCATTTGGATTCATATTGGGGGAAAGTGATGGCCACTCCAATAGTGTGATCCCCTCTTACTATAGAATTGCATTCAGTGGCCTGTAGGATAAACCTTTCACCACTTTTTGAGGTTTAGGAATGCATTCTGAATTGGAGAATGATATCCCAGTACTGCATAGTGTTTAGCAGTGGCGTAGTGTGATTCTATGAAATGTGTAAGGCTTTGTAAGATAAATCTGATCTGTATGTTGAATGTATAAATCCCAAATATTTGAACTTAACTCACACAAAATGAGAGGCTCAAACACTCAATGTTAAGAATAAAAGCAGTACATATCATTTACCCAAAATCCTTGTGTAATTGAAGAGCTAATCAAAGTGCTGTCAATATACACAAACCAGTGTCATTACCTCGCTAGAAGAGTAAATCACTAGAACCACTTAGAAAGATCACTAAATTACTTAAATATATAAAAAATGCGTTATTTTAGCACTTTGTTAGTTTTGAAAAGCTAAAAATTTGCGAAGAAATCATAACCCTTCCACTGATTGCAAATTATTTGCAAACATGTACGAAAAGGACGAATTAATATATTGGTATAGGGTAAGGTGGGGTAAAATGGGTAGGTGGGGGAAAATGGGTAGAACTTACTTTTTAATTTTTTTCTCATCTCATAGCCTATATAAAAAAAAGGAAACTAATTTTACCCACAAGTGGCTTATGTTTATTGCCAATTAAAAAAAATGTAATTTATTTGATTGCAGTCTCTTAGTGTCTTTCTGCAGCTTTATCAGTGCATCAGAAAAAAAGTAAATGAAATTTACGTCTGAAAAACTTTCTTGTAGCATGCATTTGAGAAGCAGTGCTCCCTTGAATACTTATCAGTATGTTAGTACACATATCCTTGCATACAACAGTGAAAAAATTGTTTGCAAACTTGTAAGCAAAACAAAAATATTTAACTTTTACTGAAGTGGGGTAAAATGGGTATAGTGGGACTTGAAAATGTGTATGTGCACAAATCAAAGTGACGCTTAATGCTACATGCAGATTCAGTGCTTGCTAATGCTTCGAAATAGGGCCTACTTTACTAGCCCCTAAACATCTTTTTTGTTAAGTTGAGATTATTTTATGTTTATAGTAGAATACCTATTCTAAATAGGCTTTATCTTTTATGGCCCAGTGCAGCTGAAAGGGCCTGGTCCATTCAAAGTGTGTGATCAGAAGAAAATTGCAGATACACATCTGCAGTTCAAAGAACAGTATGAACAAATGTGAAGGTCGACCTAGATCCTGTAGGCCTATTCTGTGGCATTCTCTGTTTAGCTTAGGTAGGCCTACTGTTGTTTGTCAAGTTTTCATCTTTTATCTTAAGGCTGCTGTAGGTCTATTAAGCATTATTTTTTTTCCAATCTAAATGGCTTGTAATCCTGTAGTGGGTAGCCCTATTAAGTCCAGGCCCACTATCATAAAAATGTTACATTCAAGTAAAGAAATTGATTGCAATGATGTATGAAAAAAAACTACAAGTTGTTTGAAACTCATTATCCCGCTGGTAAAACTGCTCTTATTCCCACATTTTTAACAGTACAATGATGAGCAAAACCTAGTTTTAAAGTACATGAACATACCTATTTTACCTCATAGGTTAAAATGGTTACCTTGTAAAAGTTTTTTAGTTGCAGCAGCAAACATCTTCCATACCCATTTTCCCCCATGGGTGGGGTACAATAGGTATAAAAATATGGGTTTTAAAAAACAATTTTGCAGAAAAATGTATTGATTTTTATTTGTGCCAAAAAATATACTATGTTCAGAACATCAGAAGTGCCAAAATGACATTGTTTTATCAAGCTCATTTAACAAATTAAAGGTTGACAAATGTTTAAAGTAGAAAAATGTTGATTTTTATACCCATTTTACCCCACCTTACCCTATCTAATTTTTTAACATGAAATTAAAAATGAACAAAATACTGTATTTTATTTCCCCCCATACTTTCCTTATTTTACACAGGTCCCTACCCATTTCTTAGAAAGTAATTGCTGTAAAACCAAAGTAAAATTCTAAAATAATACCATACTTCAAAAGCTTATATTACGCATAGAAAGAAACCTGTGGAATTGTCATCAACACTAAAACAACAATTAATGGAATCTACTCACTACCTAAATGTGAAAATATTACACACAATGGAATGTTACATGGATCTTCCTGTTGCCTATGATAGGCTAGTTGCTGCATATTCCTACATACAGGGTGGCTCAAAAGTCCTGCTCCCCCTTATTAACCCTATATTGCATTTTGTTCCCATTTGGGAACATAAGTATTAAAACAAAAAAAGTAAATATTGTGTTTACATAAGAACGCAAACTGTTTCACAGATTTTCACGTGTAGTTTTGTGACGTTCTTCGTGGTTTGTGTAAAGAAAAGTTAAAATTGTGTCTGTGTTTACATAGAATGCAAAGTGTTTCACAGATTTACACTTGCAGTTTTGAGATGGTCATGGTGGTATGAGTAAAGAAAAAAAACCTATGTTTCTTAAAAGTTAGAATGCGAGAAAAACTCTAAAACGTTAAAATGTCTTTGTTATATATTTTTGTTCAGGGAAACAAGTGAACTGAGATGCTGCGGGGCACGAAATTTGGAAAGAAAAATATTGGACATGATCTTGGGCATTAATTTAAAGCGTTATTATACTACCCCTTGATATTTGTTTTCAAGTAAAACGAAAATTCATGTAATAAAGGGTTAACTTCTGAATGGCTTTATATAACGTAACTAAATTTGGAGTGCTTGAATGGCATATAGAATACTACATTTCGAGCTGAAAATGGTGACTTCGACAACAAACATGGTACCGGTGCGCAATTGTTTACAAAAATTTCTAGTGGCATGAGGGGTTGAGTGGCACCTTATTTGAAAGCTTTTCTCATACTGAATACAACCCTTGTTTCGAAATGACGAAACTTTTCGATTGGACTGATAAATAATAGTATAAAAATGCACTGTTAGTTCAAGAGTGGAATTGCACAACTTTATATGTTTGATCTGATTGTCGGGTAAGATGTAGATGTAAAGTGGTTCTGTTTTTAAATCACACCTTTTTATAACTCAGGTTTGTTCACATTTCCTTTGGCACTTCAAACTAGCCTATACAAGTTTGACTATAAAAGTATACTTTATATTTAACAAAATAAATACCTGAATATGTTCAGATATTAGGGTATGTTGTTTACATTTTTTTAAGGCAAGAATTATTCAGCATCCTTTAAAAGTCATAAATATACAGGGTGGGGAAAAAGTATGGGAACCCTGAAATATCTCGAAAAGGAAGCATTTTTGCAAAAAAACATTAAATAGGAAAGTTTCAGGGTTTTCAAAAAGCTATCATGTGGGTTAATCAGATGTTGGGTCCAAGGTGCAATTTGGCCATACCTGCCTTAGGGTCAATTTTTTCAAATGGAAACCCATATTTATTATCGTGAATTCGTATTCAGCACATAATTTTACATTCAGATCTGTAAGATTTCATACCGCTTTTTGACCTTTTATGTGATGAAATTCAATTGTTTAACCTACGCAGCTGTTTTAAGGACGCGTATACACGCCCTACTTAGGCTGATTGTAGTTTGGCTCCAATGAGGCCAAACAGATGTCTGTGCCTCATGGACCCATGCAAGTTTTCGGTAAAGAAACAAAATTATTATTTGTAGGACATGCCAATATTTTAAACTTAGACAGGTTCGGATTCGAAACCCAGGCACTATTTTGGGCCTTATTGGTCCTTCATGGTTTATGATACGTGTCAATTATCCGAAACAGAGTTGTTGAACATCCGGATCCACACCACTTGATTCGGCAGAGTAAAACATTATTGACTTTGCATACTTAGGGACAAGTAAAATAGATATTATTTATTAAGTGAAAGTACGTGCTGCGTAGGTTAAACAATTGCATTTCATCACAAAAAAGGTCCAAAAGCGGTATGAAAAGTTACAGATCTGAATGTAAAAGTATGTGCTGAACACGAATTCATGATAAAAAATATGGGTTTTCATTTGAAAAAATTGACCCTAGGCAGGTATGGCCAAATTTCACCTTGGACCCAACATCTGATTAACCCACCTGATAGCTTTTTGAAATCCCTGAAAGTTTCCTATTTAATGTTTTTTTTTGCGAAAATGCTTCCTTTTCGAGATATTTCAGGGTTCCCATACTTTTTCCCCACTCTGTATATCATTATGAGTAACATTTTAGATTACTGCTTGAGAGTAATGCAAGACAGTCCTGTGCAATATAAAATTAAACAGAAAACGGTTTTCTTTGTGTCGGGAGTGAGAGCTCTTCAGTTGTAGCAGGTAGCAGCCAGTAACCTACAGTTTTTTCAGACTAATTCACTTGAATGGAAGGTGTTGAGTACAGAGACTCCATGAGAAAGAAGCCTGTTTGAAATTGTGAGTCAGTAGATTTTTGCATTACAACAGAACGCACCTTTAGTGTTATTCTTTTTGAAGTTTTGTGTTAATTCCAGGGCATGGACTTTCTTTGTCCTTAGAAGCCAGACATTTTGACAGACAAAAGTCATTATTTTGTCTCTTTAGTTCTCATAGTCTTGTTTTTGTTCATAGAATTTATTTACTAACTTGTGGTTGAGTGAAGCGGCATTGGATTCATATTTAATTGTGTGTTTTTCAAATCTCACTTCTAACACCTTGATACAAGTTGCACTGTTTTGTAGCAGCTATTAATGAGGGAAAAACCTAAGTATTTAACTAAAATGAAAGCTTTGTTCGTTTCAGGACAAGTATGGGGAGACCTGAACAGAAAACCATTGCTAGCTATACACGGTTGGCTGGACAACTCCTCCACCTTCAATTGTTTGGCACCTCTGATGCCAAGCAGTCATTGCCTCGTTGCCATAGACATTCCAGGTCATGGAAGGTCTTACCATTACCCTGCTGGATATCCATATCATGTTTGGGAAATGGCTTCATTGCTTATACACAGAATTATGAATTACTTTAAGTGGAAGCATATAGATCTGATTGGTCACAGTATGGGAGGTGGTTTTTGTCTGATCTTTTCTTCTCTTAACCCACACCTTGTGGGCAAGGTGATCCTTATCGACATCGTCGTGCCCCTCTTCTTTCCTCCCGCCCTTTACCGAGACAGGATTCAAAGAGCTTCGCGTGAATTTCTTGCATTGGAGAAGAAACTAGAAAATGGATCTTCACCAGTTTATTCGTGGGACGAAGCTTTATCTCGTCTGAAACAAAACAGGTACGACGAATCGTTGGAGTTGAGTGACAAAGCTGCAGCCATTTTGCTAAAGAGAGGGACTTGGTGGAATGCAAAGAAAAACGGTTACATGTTTTGTCACGACCAGAAGTTTAGAGTGACTCAGTTCTACAGCTTGACACTTGAACAGTCCTATTGTGCCGTATCAAACTTGAAGTGTGAGCTGTTATTAATTCAAGGTAATCAGGGATTGCACAATATTTCACGAGATGAAGAGAGGAAGTTTTGCGACCTCTATAAAAGAGTTTGTAAGCATTTTAAACATGTTGTATTAGAAGGTAACCATTATATTCATCTTCACAATCCAGAAACAGTTGCTCCACACATTCGGGCATTTTTATCTCGACACGATAGCAAGTTGTGACAGGAACTTTTGGCCTAAGTAGTGAATTGTTAAGGCTAGTCCTTATTGTTTCAGGTGCAGGCTCATCACAGATTCTATATCTTCTATCATTTCTGACGGGCTGAGAGTTTTCTCAGAAAACAAGTGTTCAATGGCTCATTTTCTTTTTCCAAAATCTATTAAGCTGTTGTGTATTTAATGTTTCCTTTGAAGTTTTCTTAAAGTTGAAATATCAGTTTTCCATGCTTGTATGTGCCATATACTGGTGCGGGTTTTCATTTGATGATATAGGAACAGAGAAATTCCTCAACAGATTTTCTGAAGTGTACCCTATGGCAGAATTACACAAGAACACACAATCTATAATATAGTGAGTCTACGCTCAAAAGAACCTTGTAGGTGTGGACACACTAATAAGCTTTAAGGGATTACAGCTAGCTAAACTGGCACACGCTTCCCGGTTGAGTACCGTAGCAGGTAGCCTGGCCCAATGTTGTCACTATTCGTTTTTCTGCCATTTCAGAGTCTTTAAAATCAGCGAGATCTTTGTTTGAAACAAAATATGTCAACACTGCACGGTTTCGCTCCGCACCTGTGAGAGAACAATGAACATCGCTACAGAGTGAACCAAACAATTTGTGACTGTCAGATTAGGCAAAATAAACCACTTAACTTGCTGAACTCATGCTGGCTGCCAATTACTATCTTCCCGCCTCTAGAGTTCTTTTGAGCGTAGACAAAGTATATTTTCATATTTGTTCTGGCTGGACCTTTGAGCACTCGTTTTTAATGCATGCTCTCTTAGAAAGCACTTCACATTTTGACAGTATTACATATCTTTTTTTAAAGACTTTACAGATTTTATGTTTTTATTGGGATTTTTACTTTGGTAAAGAACTTTTATTGTTTTTATTCAGAAATGTGTATGCTTAATGTATTGACTTTATGCCCAAGTAGTGGTTTGATAAGTGTTGAAACTTTGAAAGATCTGTATTTTAAATGATCTTTAGTCTCTTACCTACAATAGCTCTAGTTCAGTGTTGATATATCTGCGTGGAGGTACAAAAATCTCTACACCCTGTATACACTTTGTTCTTGTGTAGGTTTTGTTAATGTTTTTGAGTTTTCATGCTTACAGGAGAATATATTATGTTTTCAAATTGTTGTTTACATTTAATGTCTTTTCTTACCCATTGGATCTGATGGTGATGAATAAAACCAGTCTTTGATAGTACTGTTTTGTACTTTAACGAAACATATTCTTAGGCGATATACAGGGTGTCATAATAATAGTGCCCAATAATTGTATGGGTGATCCTAATGAAGTTTTAAGTCGAAAATGTGAAGTAGCGAAATTGTCTCCGATGCATCGTTTACGCATAATAACGATGTAAACTATTGAAATGTGGCAACGTTGCTTTTCTGAAACAAACACAGAAGCTAATAATGCGAATTCAAACGCTTCAAAACAGTTGACTAGTGGAATGGACGATCAGACATGCCAAATGCTACCAATAGAAGCTTTCAAGAGTTTAGTAAAGTAATTATGTATCTCAACTTGCGTATTCTGCCGCTTCTGTCAGAATGAAGCATTTATTTTGGATCCAACTGCATATTGTCCGGGCGCCACAAAAGAACTCGCCCGTCCTCCGCCGAACTTTGGCTTCTTTGCCGGTTTTCTGCAGTGTAGTCGAGCATTATTTAGACGCCGTGTAACAGTTGGGGAGATTACTGACAACTGCAGAGTTGAAAGATGGGCTGTGGCTGGCTTAAAATGAGCTGCATCACTGGCTTCATAAATACGGACCTCATCTTCAGCTATTGTTTTCTGTGGCATGCCACTAGTTTTTTTGCTTGTAAGTCCATCCATCCTCACCTTCATTGAAGAATCGTTGGACCCAGCATTGCACACATTTAAAGTTGATGTTCAGGTAATTGCCAGTTTCATCAAATCTTGACCCCCTTCCCAAATGCCAACAGTACACTGAAATATACACCATGGTGCTTATTTGAAGAAGGAACATAAAACAATAACTTTCCTACGTAAACACACAACGTAAACAAAACGTTAATATAGTAAAATTTGTCAATTGTTCTGCTTTCAAATTCAAAACCAAAGTGTTAAAGAAGTGAAAGAATAATGAGAGGACTTGATATTTTAGCCACAGTGACCAAAAGTTTTGTTTCATTACACAGGATAGCAGGAAAAAACATTTTATTGTAATTTGACATCCATATTATATTCAAGAATTCAAATTCATGGATCCTGGTAGTCTAGTGAGAAAACCTTTCCCCATTTATGAGCTATTACAACAATATTTTTTTTCTATTTTGAATGGGGGAATGGAAGCTACAAATATAAGTTATCTAAACAAAATAACGAAAATGTCAACATAGTTATTTGAAAAATATAAAATACCTAATTACAAGATAAAAATAATACAACTAATGTACGAGGCGCATTCTGAAAGTAAGTAGCATTAGGCTATTAAAAATAATAATTTATTTTTAAACAATTTTATTATTACAATAAATGGTCGTACCTTAAACTACTTTTCAACATAGTTTCCACCAACATTAAGACAGTTTTCGTAGCGTGAAACTAATTTCTGAATACCCTCTTCATAAAATGATGCCGCCTGTAAAGACAGCCAATGTTGCACAGCTCTTCTGACATCATCATAGCGCTGACTGGCAAGGAGCTGCTTCAAATGCAGGAAAAAGTTAAAGTGACTTGGTGATAAGTCTGAGCTGTAGGTGGGTGATTAATTTGTTCTCAGCCAAATGACGTGATGAGCTCTTGGGTTCGAGCAAGAGCGCGTGGCCAAGCATTATCGTGAAGCAACGCAACACCGTGACTGAGAATGCCTCTCCTTTTGTTTTGGATTGCACGATACAATTTTTTTAAGGTCTCCCAATAGGATACAGCATTTATTGTTGTGCCCTGTGGCAAGAAATCAACAAGCAAAACTCCCTTTCTGTAAAAAAAAAAAAAAAAAACAACGGTGCACATGATCTTCCGGGTTGAAATTGTTTGCTTGAATTTTGCTTTTTCGGAGATACATCCGTGAAGTTGGCGCCCCCCACTTTCAAAATCTGAAAAACTAAGTGTATAGGACGTTAGTTTTCGTTTGTTTTGAAAAAAAAATCGTTTGTTTTGAAAAAGTATAGGCATTCAAAAGTGGGGGGCCAACTTCACACTAGTCCCTCCACTTTCAAATTCTGAAAAACTAAGTGTATAGGACGTTAGTTTTGAAAAGAAAATAATTTGTTTCGAAAAAGTATAGGTGTTATAGGGCATTCAAAAGTGGGGGCCCAACTTCACACTAATTTCCGACTTTCAAAATCTGAAACACTAAGTGTGTAGGACGTTAGTTTTCAGTTGTTTTGAAAACAAAATAGTTTGTTTCTGAAAAGTATAGGTGTTATAGGGCATTCAAAAGTAGGGGAGCCAACTTCAAACTAGAAGCCCCACTTTTAAATTCTGAAAAACTAAGTGTATAGGACGTTAGTTTTTAGTTAGTTTTCGTTTGTTTTGAAAAGAAAATCGTTTGTTTTGAAAAAACATAGGCGTTATAGGGCATTCAAAAGTGAGGGAGCCAACTTCACACTAGTCCCCGCACTTTCAAATTCTGAAAAACTAAGTGTATAGGACGTTAGTTTTCGTTTGTTTTGAAAAGAAAATCGTTTGTTTCGAAAAAGTATAGGTGTTATAGGGCATTCAAAAG
>KZ869750.1:35180-60266 GCA_003456935.1 Machilis hrabei | reverse complement strand
ATACCATATCATTTTGTAAGGGGAATTTCCGAACACCCTGTATTGTGAGGAATGCCAAACTTACCGGCTTCCATTTCATCAGAAGCATTGTGACTTGTGAGTGAAGAAATGATTACATAGGTGGCGCTCAAATCACAACCTAGCGACAAAATTGTCATTTTTTACGAAGAGTTTCCGAAATGACGTTAAATGCGGGGGTCAAGTTATTATTGTTTTTACAATGAATAAAAGTGAAGGAATAATGCTAAATAGTAAATAATAATAACATATACGGATACAGCTTCTAATTACAAACAAAACAAAATCGGAAATATTTGTCCCAGTTTTGTAGACAAGGTTGCAAAATCGAAAATATGTGTGGGGACCGTTACCGAAATGACATCAAAGATAAAGTTTTTTTTTAGAAATTAGGTGATTTAAAATACTTTTACGTTAGATTCCTCTAGAACTTGCCCACTTCTAAACTTTTAAATCTATATTTACTTTTAAAACGGTTTATTCTTTAAAATATCAACTGGGCACACACATTGTCCCATTTTCATGCATTGACCCATACATACTTTAATAGTATTTCGGATGTATGCCCTCTTCATGTCTGATAACTACCATTCCTTGTTCATGTATTTTTGTATGCAAAACAGACTTGTGAGAGAAACAGCAACCAGAACATAAATTTGTTTTGTTNGGCACATAGCTTCTTGTTGCACTAAACAGAGCTGCTTTATAGACCTTAAAATGTGATTTTCGGTGTGGAAGTCAGGAGCTGCTGTGCGTTCCAATAATACAACCTCACACTTTCATCCACTCACCCTCCACTTTCTCTTCCACCGTTCCCCTTCCTCCCCTCTTCATACNCTCCTCGCAGAATATAGGATAATGTTACTATCATCTTCCACTCCCNTTCCCCCTTCTCCCGCGCAAACCTCTTTTCCGGGTTCTGCATTTCCCTATGACTACCTCCCTTACCAAATCTGGGACTCAAAATCTCCAGAGGGCAACTTCGAAATTTGAAATTGACCAATCACAATCCATGCGAAAATAAAGTAAATTTCAAATTCTACTCAGTCACTCATAAAGGGAAAATATTTCACAGAATCTAGCGCGTGGCACATCTTTACGTTCGGTTGTTATGGACCGATGGCAGCTGGTTGGTCGTTCGTTTCACAGACTGGATCTTGAATAAGGTTTATGAAGCTCAAAGTAAAATGGCGAAATACAGTTTTATGAAAAAGAAAGAGCAGTAGAAAATGTATTAGGTTAAAAATCAATATTAAATGTAGACATACAGCCAATTATGGAAAAGCACGTCAGTAGAATCATTAAAAATTATTGCTTGCTATTGGATTATGGTCCCACTGTTATGACATCTCAGGTCTAATAGAGACCCCATCCGCGTCGTAATGACGCTTCAGGATAACTNAGGTAATTTGTTTTGAGCATGTGCTGCTGCAATTTCTCTCTGAATTTGTAGCGTCGGTGTTCCGGAAGAAGAGTTTGTTTGATACCACTAATAAATTACTTTTCAGATTATCTTGTTTTGCAATTATGTTTGCACAACCGAGACGGGGAACGGCGTGACTGAGAACAGCAAATGCAGTAACAGTCATTGAAATATATGTTGATTGGTCAGTTTCTTAGCTTCCTCTCTCATTGTTAACAGAGCAAAAGAGTGTTTCTTCAACTACGATTTGCTTTCCTGGTAGAAGATGTTAAGCCTTTTTATATATGTTGGTCTGAAAATCAGCTTGGACTAATTAAAGATGTATTGATTGTCTTGGAAAGTAGGTTTTCATATTTACTTTGAAAGTCGTAAGCTTTTTGACAGTGGTCAAACTATTCGCGCTCTAGGTCGTATATTCACAAGTGTTGAGTTCGTCACATAAACCTTGGGAAAACCTTGTTGGAATTCGTGGGTACGCGGGTAAAAGAGTAAAAGTTAAGTTAAGTAAGTTAAATCAACAACGAGCCTAGGAATTAATACCCCCTAGGTTGTACCTAATNGGTTAAGTCGTACACTGTATGTTAACAAATTAATAGTGTTTTGACTGTTGACCTTGAATTATTTTGACTTTTACCCAACTTTGACTTTGTGATTACTCACGAATAATTACGTTTGATATCACTTAAACAAGGTTCCTCTTGTAAAATATCAGTCGTACAAACTATTTATGTAGAATGTAACTTTATTTTGTCGCACGTGTCACATGTGGTTGGGATGAACAATAATTGGAAGCTGAAGCTGTTGAACGAGATATATTGTTTTGAAGTATACGTTGTCGGAGACCTCTGCAACGCACGAACCATTCCAGAGCAGTCAATGTGGCTTGGCTTTGATTTTGGTAATATGAATATGAAAAGCTCGTATAAAAACTAATTTTGGGAATATCGGTGATTGATGGAGTAGATTTACCATTCATTATCTCTGGCGTCTCATTCTTGGCTTTAAGAGTCCGTTTCACGCTATTGTCACACTATTCTGTGGAGGTTCGTTGGCAAGTTAACATTTTCTGAACTAAGACACATCCATGCGGCTTGTTTTAATAGAAACTTTGCCTTTTGTACAAGGTACTCATAGTTGGCATTTTTCTTATGTTGCGTAAAAAGTGGGACAAATAATGTTTTTAATCGTTCGTAAGCATGTTTTGTTGCGTGTTAATCGATTTTGACAAACGTCTACTGAAAAGAAAAATTTTAATACTTCAGGATCGTCAAATACACCTTTGCGATTCCTTGTAGTCATTAATCTAAATAAATAGCCCTTGTTCTGAAACTAGTTAAGTTTGCTAGCACTTTCTTGTGACATTATTGCAAAACCTGCTAGTCTGATATTGTATTTACCATTTCATCTGCAGTATATTCTGCACGTAATCTCTATTCATTGTTTCATTGATAGAAGCAGAAGCGGGGTACAAAATTGTCGCTTACAAAAATCCAGTTATTTGTTGAGAAATTCTCTCGGATACAGCACACATCTAGACTAGTGATTTCGGTACACTGTTCGCCTGAAATACATTTTACTGTANTTTTAATAAATTGATGTAAGCTTACGATCGCGTGGTTCCTGAAGAACCATTTTACTGGGAAAGGTCTTGAAACTACTTCATGAGGTGACAGGAAAGTTTGTAAGTATTAAGTGGGGTTTGGAAATACACTGTATATTGTACAGGCCATTTGATTTTGTAATACGGAACACAACTAGAGGCGTGTTTTTCCGCACTGGATTCTTGCGGTTTAAAAGTCAGTTAGTTGGAAATTTAAGTACAATCATTTAGCACGACTGTTAAGATTTGTGTATGCCTAGTTTTAACTGCTGGTCAACTGTTAGAGTATTGAACCAAACGGGAGTTATGGCTGACATGCAGATTTTAACACTTGGCAAGCACATGTTCGTTTAGTCCATGCCTGGTACGCTCTTACTAGTGCTAATATTACCATGTATCACATTCATAAACATAATTATTTTCCCTGCAATACCTCGGCCATTATTGATGTAAATAGGTCAAGGAGCCAAGCTGGGCTGCAAGTGGGGGTTGGTAGTTAACAGACGACCTTGGGTTCGTTTTTAATTTTTATTAACACTTGGTCTGTGTACATACTTCGTTACTGCATTTAACAGAGAATGACAATTTTGAAATATTAAATACTAAAAAATTATTAAAAGTGAATTTGTATTTCTTAAGTTTCATTTTATTATTATAGTTTTCTGATCGTGGGAATTTTGCAGTTTTATTGGTAACGATCTTGGGGAAATAACTCGGAAGTGAACGAGGGAGAACATCGGTCTTTAATTTAAAGGACACTGCTGCTGGAGGGCTGTGCCCTCGCGCGTGCTTTGCTGGAACTGGAGGAGAGGAGGTCATTGACAGGCAACTTTACGCTAATCGCATCAAAACTTGTATGCGCACGCATATACGTACGCACATGTATGCCTACGCAGGTCGAAATTTACATTATCTGTCCCCTTTTCACTGTGTCTCTCTATCTTGACAAACGGGTTATGCTTCATGTCGTACTCGTAGGAACATCATATACGTAGTCAAAAGAAGTATTGTTTTAAGCGGTCAGCANCTATTTTTATTCTGCTATACATATGCGTGATTTTTATTGAGTTTGATAGAATCTGGTAAATTAAGAGTGGAAGAAAGTGAACTGGGAAATCACTTGCTTTATACTGAATGATAATATACAAGGTAGGGGACACTTTTCGTGTATGCGCTGACTACGATATATTCAGATCATTTTTGTGTGCTGGGAAGTNCATTGTACGTGTCGGGAAGGAGAGAGTAGGGATGTAGTCGTGCAAAAGCTGTTTATTGTATGTGACTGATGACATCTGAAAGGAACATGATATAAATCTACTAGTCGCATAAACTAATAGATATCTGCTAAGANATTCGGAATGTTGCTATTTTTGTCCGTTCTAAAACATGTGTATAATAATCAATTTAAATCGTAACAATAATTAGAATGATGTTGCTGCGACTGGAGACTGAGTTTTGACAGGTTTATGTTGCCCGAATAAAATTCCAAAACCATTTTACGGTATTTCAAATGTTTTATTTATGATTTTAAGAAAAGTTAATCCAATTTAAAAACCATTAGTGTGTCCAAATTTGAACTCTGCAATGGGCGCTAAATAGCCGAACCACTCGGCCAGGGTACATTTCNAACAAACTGACGAGGCAAATGCACCACGATATAAACCCAAGTTCAAGGTTAGAATGTCATTTCTTTGCCTTTCAAGCAGTCGAAATACTGATTATTGATCACACTCTCATATTTGTGGATGCCACTCGTGAGGTAGTTTGTTTTGGACACAGGTTTGCAGGGTGCCCCTCTGCGCATGGTACAAAGTTGGTTGTAATCATGTAAAGGTTTGCGGCTGTAATATAATTAAACGGAAGAAATCTCAGTACAGTTTAAAAATATATTTTAGGAAAATCGAGGCACGAAAGTCAGNTGTTTGATAACGTGTGAAACGAAAGGNGTCNTGTAACATATTATAACGGGTAATAAATGTTACCTGCAGGGATGTTACAGTTGTTTAGAAAATAGCCGCTGGTGGTAGCAACTCCATTTACTTNTAACCAGAGTAAACTCGTTGGTGGATATTCTTTCCCAGTTCTTTAGTGGAATTAGTGGGAGAAAATGTTAGACTTAAGTTGTGCTTTTCCTGAATGTGCCGGTTGATAGCCCCTTCCATTTAAACGTCTTACGTTTTGCTCCCAAGAGACTGTATGTAGTCTTAGTTTTGCGCCCACAACACTTCGCATTTGCCATAAAACGAAATGACATTTTAGATTTAGGATTTAACAGTCGTATATACATTGATTGTAATGAAAATAATCTTGTCTTCTTCGTCGAGAAACGGAACTCGAAATATAAATAAATTNCACAAAACATTTTATATAGACGAATCACATGTCACTGAAATGAAACTATCGAATAGCTTGCTGTCTGCAGGGGAGGGAAATAATGTAGCCCGCAACTCGAACATACCCTANTTTTCATAGTCTTTGAGTGAGCCTAAAATGTTCATTTTTTTTATGAAAGTTAAAAACGTGTATATTTTACGAAACCGTTGTTTTGACTTACGCTCATCTGTGAATAAGTGCTGAGGGAACTTAACCTGCGAGTGAGGNTGTTTTTCTTAATTTTTGTTTATTTTTTTAATTGAGACAATATCGTGGTCGATCTTAAGATTATGATAAAATGTGTAGAAATTCTAAATTACCTGAATTTCTGTTCAGTTGCGTTCTTTAGTTACACTTAAATATGTTAGTCTGTGTTATTTCCAAGTTTGCCTTGTATCTCGTAACTATCGACAGTGAAATGGATATTTGTAACGAAGATTATTGTCAGGTTTGACATATCCTCTTTGTAGCCTTATCATTGAGGTATGAGATGGCGTATTAAAAAGAGCGAAAATATTCTTCCAAATGATCACTTAAAGCAAATTGTAATTGTATCTTCAAATAAAATATTGAAATGTNTAAAAAGTTTCTAATGAAGAAGCTTTACTTNAACGTGCATGTTACATATTTATTGTATACTGCTGGCCGAGCCCCCTTGGTATCTTCAGAATATGTCTTGGTTTGCTGAAGAATTAGTAGGTGGTATATATTCCATTCATGCCCCATCTGATTTTTGTACCGAATACAACTGTCATGGTTATTGACATACAGTCACTTATGCAATACAATCTACTATTATTTTTTTGCCGTTATCTGGCCATGCGAGACAGGAAATGCTGCAATTATTTCAGTACACGTTTGTTGCCCATTTTGTTGAAGAGGGAACGTGTATTGAGGAAGCTTTCGAATGTTCAGTGGGAGTGGCAGTATTAAAAGTATCACTATTTATTGGCAAGTACAACTAACTCTACACCAAACGTAATTTGTCAGTGGTTTGATCAAGAGTATAGGTTGCTTTTTCCAATTTCAAGTAATTAATAGCTGGATNTTGAGTATGACAAATGAAACACAGTAAAGTAAAAGTCGTAGCGAGACTTGCATGGAAATGAGTTGAGACAGCGCATCCACGAGTCGCTTACAGTTCTAAGAACTGACCTAACATTTCCAAGACGTCAAAGAATGCTATCGAATACGTTCGTTGCCTGTGCAGACGGGTGGGTGTGTCCTCAGTAGAGTGTATGTACCAGCTGTGGCACAGATAATAAGNACTACACCTCCTTTAAAGTCTTCCACCCACATCTTAAGCTGCGAAGTTAAAAAATATATGCCACCTCGATGTGTGTAGTGAATAGTGGGCGTGCAGCAACTGTTTCGATACGTTACGATTTTACGCGCGATTTAGTGTACAGAAACACTAATGAAATGNAAACTTGCTCGCAACTAATAAAACATTGAATGTCGTGTTGATTTTGGCGTGCAGATTAAGTAATTAGGCAGTTTTGGGGCTATGTAACTTTTAACAACGATAATCGCCGACTGTTACCACAACGTGTTAAACGCCAGATCAGAATCCCTGATCGACAATACTTTAAGGGTTTTGCTTAAAGTATCGTTAAGAAATAAAGTAAGATCAAAACCAGAAGCAAGGACAGAAGAAAAAACCAATGTTATAAAATTACACAGACCTTATACCAAAATAAACTTACATGTTCTCCAGTCCTTTTCTGAGGAGTGGTATCTAAATCACGTTTCAAAACGCAGCAAACTTTATTTCCATTATTTGTTTATCAGTGTAATGTGTTGCAAAGCATGTTCTACTGCCTTTGTTTCGAGACTGATGTTGACCGTGGACAGTGAACNGAAAACTAAAATGTGATGCGATCTGCTTCAGTGTTCACAGATAAGTGGTTTGTCATACCTCTTTTATAGGTTGTTTTATCCATGTGATATACCCGTTCAAAAATGTTTGATGAACTAGTACCGTGTTGCGGGTGTTTAGAGTACGTTCCGGTTTCGTTTGTGTTTTGTTACCACTTAGTATTAGCTTTTATCCACTTTCTTTTCGTTTCCTCGTCGTCTTGCGTTCTTAATTTTTATCTCGTGTATTTGTTATTTTACTATCGCGACAGTTGTAACCAAACATGGGAGTAATTTCGTAATATATTTATCTTGTGTGAGCTATTCGTGTGTTGGTGCGGGGGAGGGCTGAAAGGGGGAGAGAGTGCGAGTTAAGGATAACGATATGCGTGAAGGAAACTTACGTGCCTCATTAGTGACCGTTTTCGTGTTTACATCTCATTCGTATCGATCCAGTTTGGAAAGAAGCTTTCTTTATTCCTTCGCTCGCTCTTGTTTCGGCTAGGGGATTGGGGATGTTTGTAATGTAATTTCTGGTATTTCTAACATTGATAGCGTGAGCCTACCTGGGACTAGGAGGTAAACTATCTGTAATTGGAAATTATAGCAGATGACATGCTTCTTAGGTTATATTTGGTTGTATGCACCAGGCAGAAGGAAGTTCAAGCTACTAAACAGATTTCGAAATCAGTATTTGAGATTGACTTGTATGAATTTGTTTTTTGTACTGGTAAAAATGTGTTCAGCCTAGTGTCGGTCTAGTTCTATTGAATTATGTCATAAAATATGTCGTCGTTGAATGCTTTTCGCTAGACGAAACCAGTACGGTGTTCATGAAAGGGGCTAACAGTTCGGAAAACCAAGGCTTGTAATCGTTGGTATCTCATTGCTGNACGAGTGTGTTTTGTAATGAATGTTTAAGCAAAAAGCCTTGATTGTTAGCGAAAGAAACCTTTGATTATTGCTGTTAAAAACCGTGTTGAATATATTAAATATCTTGCATGTTTGTTACTGAATCGTGTTTTACTTTTTCGCTTGTGCAAGATTTTGTTTCAAGGTTCCTCACTCGTTTGAGAAGGGTATAAAAACAAGTACTGTAGCCCTGGGGAAGGTTTCTCCAGCGTAAATGTGGGAGCTGCTACACTGACGTAATTCGCTTTTAGCACACACATACACATTAAAAAGTGTCTTGCACGATATTGNTTTATGCTTCTGTCTGTCCGGGTGTAAATGTAAAAGGCGTCATATGTCGTATCGCTAGGCATGGCTACTCCTCAAATGACTGTCAGCTGTGAATGATGGGAGGGAGCGATTGAAAAGTCAAGTTGACACTTTCGGTGCCAAAGTTAAGATGTGTAGATCTGAATTGATTGTACGTCCTTTAGTTCGCTAGATGTTTAAAAATGCTTTTGTTGATGGAACGTGTATTAGTTTTGTGTTCAGAAGAGTCCTATACCGGTTATAGTTGGTGTATCGCGTCATCTTTCGGTTTATAGTGGATACAGTAGATCTGTGCGAGTTTGTGGATGCTTACCGTCTTTGAGNATTGGAAAGCGTTTTAAATAACTTCACGCGTAGGTAATTGAGTACTGATAAACAATAAAATTGCAAATTATGGAAAACCAAAGCTAACGTCTTATTTAATATATTACTCAATTCGACCCAAATATTGTTGAAAAAAAGAAATGTACTGTTGTGTTGAATACTAAAAATGAAAGTACGTTGTTTTATTGTGCTCCCATCCAGTGATGGAACGGGTCGCACTTTTTCGACCCGGTGACCCGAAATGGCCTAGGAATCCGAAATTGTCTCGCATACGAGTATGTTACGCAATTTTTTGCTTTAGTCTCTCGATAATTTTGGGCGAAAATAAGTTGATTGTTTTACTTTATTCGCTCGTGGTTTAGATATTTCAGGTAAGTCCATTTGCTGTTAAAAAATGGAAAACGCTATGCGTATCGCAGACGTTACACGGCTTTCTTTAAGTTTATTGTAACGTCTTGAGGGTGCATTCTTTCAGAAACCCGTACAGTTTATAGAGAATTTAATTTCGAGCTCATATTTTGTCATTTATTACTTTTCTTTTAGTGCAGTGGTTTAGTTTTAAGATACTGGAGCTGTAGTGAAGTTGGGTAATTCAGTACTCGTAATGTAGGTAGTGATATTAGCAATGGTACACGCATTTTGGACGAAANATTAAATTATTGTAATTTCATTATCAAACCTGCTGAGACACTGCGCGTCACAAATATCTGTCAGTATCACATTATAAGACCGGGCCAACTTGTTAAAAATCCGATCTGGGTTAACATGCCTGACCCGGTGACCCGTTTCATCTCTGCTCCCATCTTGGGTCGAGAGTCTATAAACAAAGAGTTAGCGCAGTATCTAGTGTGTGTTATGCTTTTCAGTGAGTGATGGTAATTAAAACTAGAAATCAAATGTTTACTTGAGCGTTTTCGACGTCACTGAGTTTTGAAAATTGCACCATTTAACGTGCCTCATTGGCTTCAGTAATATAGTGTGAAGTTATTTAGTCACTTTTACTATACAATCCTAGTTACGTTATGAGGGTTTACGAATATGATGATTTAAAAAACGGTGCATGTTCGAAGTGGATCGTGTGTTCCAAAGTGGAAAACATTGTAAAATCTTGATTGCCAAATTTTCAAAATTGTTTGTTTTCATTACAGCAGCGAAAGTTGAAGAATAAATATAATTTAAAGAAATACAATTTTCACTTCACTAATTAATTTCACGTTGACCATGTTGCGTAAATACTAACATTTTTGTATATTTATTTATGCTTTTAAATTGTTAGTTTATTGGATTTAATTTTGTAGAATGGCCTTTATAACTAGTATGCCTACGTAGTTTTTTTTTTAATTCGTGTGCCACTAAGGAATAATAATTGGTTTTCATATGGCTACACGTTTTAGTTTTCTACTGTGTCATATGTTACTGTTATTTCATTGATGGATAGTAAGAATATGTGGTACCAGTCATACATTTGAAGGGCACAAAGGAAGAAGTGGATAAGTCCATTTTTTGAAGAGTGAGTTTATCANCTAATTCCTCAGGCGTATAGGAAAGGAGACCCGCAAAAGGGAACTATATTATTATAGTTATAGCTCTCGTGACATAATTGTAATCGAATATACTTATTATCGACATTTAAGATTGTTGTATACATTTATCAGTGTTGTAAATTTTGAGTGAGCTATACCATTATTTTTACTTATTTCATTGGGTTTTAAAATTACACTGAAATGAAGTCTAGAGAAGTTATTGATATGCGTTTTATTTTGAGAGGAATGATGATGACATGGATGTTTAAGAAGATCCTGGCTGGTTTCTCTTCTCTTTAAGCGAACCAAACCGTAGTAGTTTTGCTGCTCTCTGCTACTTGGGGAGGGAGGGAGGGGAGGGAGTNTAACGAGTTCAAGGACCTCTGCGCCCAATTTTCTCAGCGGTTATAGCGGTATCTCTCTCCTCGCACACACATACTCACACACGCTCACTCAACCAACCAACAACTCCCTTCCATTCCCATTTCAGATTCTTCTTAGCCATGTGTGGACATATCGTACTGTGTTGACGCACTGCGTTGAGGAATAAGAGTAGAAGAGCTGGACATGGGGCGTTATGAGGATTGATAGCATTTTTAGAGGCAAGCCCGGTTGAAACTCGTGCTAGTTAGGATTTTACGTTNCTTTCGTTGAGCACGTGATGGTCAAAAGTAGTAAGTGATATGCTGTGTATTGATCATCATCCAGTCAGCTGCTAGTGTTAAAGCTCCCCCAATATCTCTGCTGGTTTTTATTACTCTGTAAAGGGTACAAGATCTCACGTCAACTTTTTTCAATTGCTATTAGTTCTCAAGTGTTTTTTAAACCAGATTTGTCAAATTCATTCTCATTAAGAATGTTATTGTGAAGGCAAACAATACATCAACATTTTTAAATTGTCCGATCGAACATAGCCTACTGTCGCGTCAAAGCGTTGTATGTAAATACCAACCTACTGAATCAGTGGCACATCTCACTCCAAAACAACTCTTCTTCTGATTTTTCTAATTTAAGATTCACAGTTACAGAAATATCTAAACGGCAATTCAAAATATGTTTAACGTATTCGAACCGCTTTATTCTTTTATTGATTAGCGCTACAGACCCCGGAATAGCCTACATAATATCTGTAGGAAAACTCTTTGGATTTTACATGTTTCAGCTGAAGTACAAAAAACGCTTTTCAGTAAATTTACAATCATTTAAAGTTGTAATGCTACTTTTGAATCATCCCTTACAATAATAGCTGTCTGGTATGACTTTTTTCGGTAAACAATCTGCAGGTGAACCAAAACGAGTCCCTGTCGGGAAAACAAAAATTCTAACCCCAGGAATGTGATTAAAAAAGGATTTCTAGTCGTATCGGAATTCGTGTACACTTATAATTTACGTCGCTGCAGGTCGTGGACGGAGAGTTTCTGACCTTCAAGCATTAGTGTAGTGACAGTTTTGTGTCCTTTTAAAATCTCTCTTAAAACTAAGAACGATGCAAGTTTTTCTAGAAGCATGCATATTTAAATTAGAGTGACAATCGTACAACGAGAGAGTTGTACGGGAGAGCGAACTTTTAACTTTGGCACCTGATCTCTCGGCGGCTCATGCCCGTTCCGTTGTTGTCTCNGTTTACAGTAGATATGAGTTTTTTTTACAGTCTATGTGGCATGATAGTTTCTCCGTTAAAATTAACCGTGTGTGTCCGTCCGTCCGTCTTTGATTCCCCTTCACCTTCCATAACTTAAACGTACAAAGTTTTATTTTATACAGAATGGTGGTTTATGTGCTTTTTGTCTTTTCCAGGAGAGCACAGTTGAGGACGTGCCTAGAGAAACTGAAAGACATGGTACCTCTGGGACCCGAGTCGTCGAGGCACACGACGCTAGGTCTTTTAACGCGCGCTAAACACTTCATTCGCAACCTGGAAGACCGCGACAGGCGGCATTCCCTCCATAAGGAACAACTGGAGAGAGAACAGAGGTTCCTCAAGAGGCGGCTGGAGCAACTGGACAATCACCTACGGCAAATAACGTCGTCGAAACGTCGCTCCGTATCGGAGTGTTCCATATCTACAACGGGCTCTTCGGTGTCGTCACCGTCCGTATCAGAATCAGGTGAGTGGCAACTTTCCGTGTAATGAAAAGACATTCTTTGTCCGTCCAGCTTTTAGTCCGTTGACACTGTAAGGACACTACTACCAAGTAGGTTTGCGTAAGTCTTGCTACTACTTCCACTCGTGTGTACCCTTTCATATGTACATGAAGTGTTGAGTGTCGTACATTCATTGGTTGGCGTCAAGACTGCTTCCACCCTTGCAAGCATGTATAACAATTCTGTTTGGTAATAGAAAATATTTTTGTCATTTACTTGAATAAAACTCTCCATAAATGGGAGTGTTCGCTACAGCCAGGGCAAAAATTACGCTTCCGGGCAACAAATAGCATAATTTCTGACTAATGTTGAACAAATTCCGGGAAACTAATGAATGAGAGACATACATCAATGCATTCTGTTGATTTTGGTGTGAAATTTTCAAAAAGTAATTGAAATCTTATATGTGTAATTTAGTGATTTTTCCAATTTTGGAAAACAAGCCGAATTCACCAAATTACACACATTAATTTTTTTTATGTCTAGTTTATTAATTGCCCGAAGTTGTTCAACAGCAGCCAGAAATTAAGCCATTTGTTTTCCGGGAGCGTGATATTTGGCCTGGCTGTAGCGAACACTCTTAACGATAAAATATTTCTTGTCGTTACCCGAGAACGTGCTCGCCGATATTACTGTCATTATATTATATTCTTCTGTAACTTTGAATTACCAGATATCTAGCGAAACCTCCAAATTGCAACTTTGAATTACCAGATATCTAGCGAAACCTCCAAATTGCTGGCTTATGTCACGGCGCGATTCTGTAACACAGCTGCAGTCAGTACATTGACCGTGTAAAGTTTTGGTCGGACGTTAACAAGAGTTTTTAAATAAACGAATCAGTGTACAGTCTTATTGTTAAGATTTATATGTGGAAATTTACTATAGTTTTACTTTTTTATTTTGAAATTGTTAGCTTAGTGATTAGATAGATTAAATGGGTAGAATCTGACACTACAGCGTAGCCAATGAAGAAGCAACTTGATTACTTATAATTTTAAATGAACTGAATCACAAGAGTTCGAATCACGTTTGGACCAGTAAACCGTTTTCTAAACCGCTTGTAGGTTCTATGATAATCGTATTTCTTAATGGAGGACATTCTTTGCGTTGTGTTTACATATGGACGTATATGTTCCAAGTGGGATGTTTGTACCCGCTAAATAATATACTTCGTCTTTGGCAGTCACGGATAAAGGTACCAGTCAAGTAGCTTACACATAGCCTATACGTAATTTGGTTCATCTAAGTGACGATATTTGGAATGCGGCGTGGCGTCAGAGGAAGGATTCGGTACCACACTTCTTATGTCTATTCCTGTGTGGCACTGTGGTACGACTAGTGAATTTTATTACATCGGTGATAAAATGATACAACAAAAAGAAGACACTGTATTAAAAGATAACAGTCAAAAGGCTCATCCTTTTACTATCTGGGACCGTAAGAAAGAATAGGTTGAAAAAGTATTAATTCGTACGGTAATGCTTTGACTTTAGTACCCCTATTAAAATAAAGTCTTTAATGTTCGTCTCGTTAACGAAAAGGAAGAGGAAAAAAACCTGGGGACTTAGTTCCATTCTGTAGGGAATCCAGCGTTTTATCCATGGGATGGTGCCCCTAAAACCCATCTCAATCACCAGGACTCAGTCCAAACGCGAGCTTTTCGTTTGATCGATGACCCGTCCCTCACCGGTTCTTTACACCCTCTCTCTCATCGTCGTGCAGTATCTGAGCCTTTGTCTGTTTTACCGAAATTTTCACGGTCGCTGCTCTGCTGCTTGCTATCTATGTTCGTACTACTAGACAACTCTGCTTTTTTACCCTCAAGTTTCCAAACTCTGGAACTCTCTACCATCAACTGTTGTACCTGATACATACAATCTTCAAACCTCAAAACAAGGGTTCATAAACACTTGCTTTCTTCCTAGTTTTAAGTTCACTTATTGCACTCACGGTGCTCTTGCATTACAGGTTATATACCCTGTCGTGAGTTGCTTATCGAAAAAAAATACATATTTAATAAAATTAAATAATAGTACATATGCCGGTAGATGTCATTGTGAAATTATTAAATGCTCGAAGTAGTAAAACTGCTGTCTTTCCTTTGAGTAGCCTAAGCAACAAAGGTAAAACGTGACTCCGTCATTCCATGGAACATGGTTGAACTTCATCACTCGTTGTGCACAAGAAAGGACATGACTGCTTGGATTATCAGCTGTTTTCCGTTGACATAAAGTCGAGGAATAGATAACCTTGAGTATGTGTGCGTGAATGTTCTGGCTGAAACGCTTGACGAACGCTGAGGCATGCCCTGCCCTCATCTCCTCGCCTTGGAATTGTGCCAGTTTTACCCAGGTGGCCAGAGGTAAAAATAATAGAGGACTGACGAAAGTGTGTCGGGCGGGACTAGAATGTCCATGGTTCTAGTCCATCTTCCCGTTCGGGGACCAAAACTCGATACTTTGTTGGAGCTGCTTATGTATCTCGAACTTTGTTTTAGATGTTGTTGTTTCAGTCGTCGTGGTCCGCTTCCTGATAGTTTCTTTCTTTCCTATTTTCTATCTTTTTCCTCGTCCCCTCTCCCCCTTTCAATATTGCTGCACGTATCTCAACTTCATTTTCGTCTTCCTCTCTCAAAACTTAACGTAATCTCTCTCTCCATTTGTGTTACTAAATGGCGCTTTATTTCTGTTACTTGTATCACTTTTTTTCGTGCACCCAATATTGTTAGAAAGGCAGCCGTTGCTTTAGTCTTTCTGGCTTGAGGAATTACAACACATAATGAATACACGGCTATTCTCAGTTTCATAATCATTTTCGTGTATAGTTTATTTTCTAGATTTCCATCAGTTAACCGCGAAAGTAGGCAAACCATGAATTCGTCAAACCCGTTAAACAGAGGCTGTGTTAATGAAGATTTCACTTCACCAGAGATGTCACGAACAGTGCTCTTGAGGCTTGTTATATAACACCTGGTCTGCTCATATGTTGTCCAAAACTAAGTGCGTAAGCTCTACATATTTACTATTTCCTTTCTGAAAACGCACCGAAGTGATAGCAAGTACATAGGGGAAGGATTCTGCAGTGACGTGATTAGAACAGAGATTGAGAACTGGATTCCTGTGAAGTGAACTGTTCCCTCCGTCGCTGTGGTTGCTTAGCGTGCTTTTTATTTATCGTGTATATATTGACGTTTTTTGTCTGGAGTAGGTTGCCGCTGCAGTACAAAACTGAAAGAACTTGTGCACTCGTTGAACCCCAAGAAACTCTTCTTCACGTATTATCATTTGTGATTAAACATTACAGTCAACGAGTTAGTTGTACTCGAAAACGAAGCAATGTCACTTCTGTGCTGTAGTTGTGGACTCCTATTTAGATTCTTCAGACTCTGCAGTTTCTGCTTTTTCTTTCCTTTACACCTCTTCCGGTACTAACAGATTCAACCCTCGTCGGCGCCAGGTACTACAGTACGTCTTCCCGATTCGGGATAGAAAGTGTTGCACAGGTAAAGAGAGGAGCTAATTCGACTGTACCTGAAAATAAACTTTTTATGGTTTGTTTTTTCCTCAGCATGTGCTTGGAGTAGAAGGACACCGAAGCGTAGGTAAGTAGGTACTAGGTGGGAGGGTGCACAGAAAATTGACTCATTTGGCTTCGGGCGTGTTAATTTTTCCTTTTTGTTTTCGCTTTCAACTGTTGCATTAGGATTGTGACGTCATAACGACTCCTTACGTTACGTAATAATGAATTTGCTAATATGTTTGTTAGTCATGGAGATGGACTTTTGTGTTTGTAGTACAACCATTTCCATGTGGTTAGTTAAGAGCTTCACGTGCTTGCGTTCACGTGATTGTCTTCGTGCAACTAAGAGGTGTTTCTTTCAAGGCCAGTACGATCGATCGCTCGCTCGTTCGTTCGTTTGCTAGAGAGATGTCGAAATTTTGCTTTCGAATAGTACTCGTTCCTGCGAACTTGTGAGGCACCATGGACATTTTTAAACGAACAACATTTGATTACACTGCCAATATGTCATTTCATTGTGTGAATGTGTATCAAGGTTTTGTTACCACATCCACAGAAATAGAACGAATGTAGTGGTGGACACAGCAATGGGGTGCATTTGTGTTTTGTGCTAGGACGAGGAGTGATATAAAAAAATTTGATGCTGAACGGTCATATTCGGTGTTGTGCACAGGACAGTCTGCCCACTTTTTAGCTGAAGACTGTGTTATATAGACTATATATAATATTTCTTATGAAGACAGGCAAGCTTTTTCTAAATTTGACAACATTGAAAAGGACAACTTAGGTTTTTGATTTGGTAGAGCAGTCTCATTTGGTTAGAAGACATATGTTTAAAATTAAATCTAAATTGATCCCAATTAACTTAACAACTGAAATGAGAAAGTCTATGTTTTTCAACGAAATTAATGCCCGATTTGTGTAAACCTTGCTGAACGTTGTTTTGCTTCTTTTTTTTTTATTAAAGTATTGAGTCGAATAAAAAACTATTTTTATCCCCGTAAACTGTTGCATTATTATATCTAAACTGCGTTTCTTATCTCAATAAAAAAGGTTTCTGAATAAACCTGTGCTCCTTGCAATCCCACTTTAAACAAATCTCTGTACGCTTATTGTCATTTTGGATAGTATGTTGAACTAAGTAGGAGTTTTCACTTCCATTGCTGTTTGCGTTGTTGTTTTCCTCTTTGTGGAGTACAGTAATTAACTCCTATTGAATATAAGAAAAGGCGACTGGGCAGCCCTCCAGCAAAAGGTAAAAACAACTTGTTTCGTACAATTGCAAGCATTGACAATTTAAAAACATATGACGTGACCTGTGAAGGTGTGAAGCATAATTAATGTGTGTGTATTGTTAGGTTAACATACTGTGTGCGAACTATTCATTCGGAATGTACGTGAGAATTAGTCGTTTCAAGTCACGGTGATACTATCTACGAATGAGTATGAGATTTTTGTTTGTTTGGGATTTCGAGATATGTCTATTAAAGGTTTAAAAAAAAATATAATTTCTTTGAAAGCTGTTCGATTTGTGCAGTTTTTTAATGCGGTTGATATCGATTATTGGCTTCTGTTCTGTCCGTTTTCGATGAATACATCAAAACTAACAAAGTTGACATGTTGTTTTTAAAGTACATTTTGCAGTGAATTTGATTTCTGTATTTTGAAGTAGTTCTGGTCTGCGCAAGGGTTAACAAGAATCTGAGAACACGAAGGAATACATTGTGGAGTTGATACACGTTGTCGGGATTTCGCTACCACGTGTATATCATTTGTTATTCGTCTACATTTCTTTGGTTTCTATGAGCTATTGTTTGTACTTTTCCATTGTTTTGTGTGTGAATTCTCACCGGCGAGTGGCCCTTCTCATTCTAGTTGGCCAAATAAACTGGTTTCGCTCCAAGCTGACTGCCTCGCGTCCGTCAACGGCATTTTTATTTTCTCATCAAGTTCTGTGGCGGTATTGTGGGAATAAGCAGTCCTCGAACAACATACCATGAAATGGAGTAAACTTTTCGCAACGACCGTTTTCGTAAAACATTGTCTAGCTGCATGAGGATGAAAGAGCTGAACTGGCCATTCAGCCTCTTGTTTAGTCAACCAGCACGCAGTATGGTCGAGATTGTATTTTCGTTTGATCTTGCAGTGTGACTACATTTTAGTATTTTGTCACGTTTGACATTTTAGCACAAAACTACGTCTTCAGAACTGAACTTGGAGTACTTCATGTAGATTTCTCTCTGAACTCAAAACAGCTNATTGAAATTGTCAGTGTAAACGAGTGTGATTACTTTCATTCTGCATTGATTGTTAATTTCACAGATGCTGCCGTTTTAGCGGCAAATGGCAGATTGTTTTAGGTCGCAAACCTTCCCAAAACAGCTTAAAGAAACGTACTATTCGTTTTGTTTTACTTTTCGAGTGGGTTCACTGGGCAGGATTTGAATTTGTAGCATGGTTGTTTATTGAAACATAAGGCGAGCTTTCATAATTTCTGCAAGTTGCAACTGCTGTGAATTGTTTTGAAGTATTTGTACACGCACAAAGCGATATCTACTCTTATATAATTATTTTCAGATGTGTTTTTTAATTATTAAGAGTTCCACATGATGTGCAGTGTCTAGTTTACTTGGGGCTGTATTATTTGTGAAAAAAGTAAATGTACCTGTAAAAAGTAGTCTATTTTCCTCAAGTTGTGCGAGAGTGACTGACTGCCCATTCGTTTCGTTCGTTCTTTCTCCATTGTTTACAGCATGACTGCGCCAACGCTGAAGTAGGGCGCGCTGTGCCCCTCCACAGAAGACTGCAGCTTTTTCTTTTTCTTTCACCCACCTCATCCAAATCGTTCTTGCTCATCTGCCAAGATGTTCATATTTATATCTTCGTTTTGGCCCACGTTGAATTCACCTCCCCTATGTCAGTATAAAGAACTAAAGACACACAGGTATGAACACACAAAAAAAAAAAAAAAAAAAAATTTTTCGATGTTGATCAAGCAACCAGTGCTGGATAATTTCGTATGGTCCCCGAGCCTCGACGAGTGAAGTCGGCCCAGTCTTTATACGACAGGCGATGGAGTGAAAGCCTTATAAAGTAGCTTTGTTTGTTCCGGGACACTTTTTGCATTTCGACTAATACAGGCCAAAATCAGTCTTTTTAACTTATCAACAAAAAGTTTTAGGTTTTGGACAAATGTGAATATCATCTAGTATTCTAGACATTATATACCAGTAACCGACACGGAAAACTAAACCGTAATCATTGAGNGCATTATATTCCTACAAGAAAATATAAACATCACTGATTTGCAAAGTCTGTGTTAGATAGAATACGGTCTGAAAACGACTTTTTTACGAAATCTATTAAATTTTGTTGAAAAAACAACTTAACAGGCACCTAGTAGAATTGTGTCGCTCGCGTGGCAAGATACTTGAGGCGTTGAGGGTTAGAGTCGGCAAAATAACATCGGAAAGTTAGTAGGCGTTTCAGTCAAATGCAATAGGATAAAGACGTTTGTTTCTCTTACGGTTATAAAATGGAAATTTTATGTCCAAGGTATTGTCATGCAAAGATGTTCGTGGTTGGACTGTCAACCAAACATCAGCTGGAAGGAAGTCATTAGCAAGTCGAGGCAGATGCACAAAGAAGCTTAAAAGGAAACCAGAGAGACAATAATTGATGATTGGACACAGTTTTATGGGTCAGAGGAGCATCATGTAGTATGTTCAGAAGGGGATCAACATCAATTTAATGATATAGCTGAGCCTTCCGAGAAAAATAGCTCCAAAGAAAGGAAAAATGTATCTTTAGTACGGAGATTGTGGCCGAATTTCAGACGTAGACCACACAAGTCAGTAAGCGGGAATTATCTTTAATCAAGGAGCGTGTTTTCAGACCCGGGAGATGCCTGCCGTCAAGACTGTCTTTTCTTGAAAATAGTTTGCGTACGTTGAACAGAAAGGGCAAGAAGTTTTAACGATTGAAAAAATTCAGTCTTATTTGAATCTAATTATTAAAAGTAAAATAAAGCCTTGCGCAAATTTGATTNGACGATTAATTTAAGCACTATTAATTCAGACGACCTTTTTTATATCTCATTTTTTTAAACATAGAGAAATTACTAAATGACCGAGCTAGCTTGTAAACAAAATTTCATAATTGCCAAAGTTGATTGAATCTATCTAACGTTTGTTGAATTCAGAACAAACTTTCGTCGCACACTATCCTCAGAACAAGACGTTCTCCTTTACAAGTCTACCGTTTGTTAACACTGCCCTACGATACTCTGGAGATTCCGTAAGGAGACACAAAAACAACACTCGCTTTCTAACTCTGTTTACTCTTCCCAGCCAGGTGTGCTGTGCTGTCTTTATTATAATAGTGGAACTTGTTGCCAACTCATGCAAAAGCGGGGGAGGTAAGAAGGTTTGTATTTTTGGTTGTACAGATGGCACTCCAGTCGCTTCAGCTGGAGAGGAGCGCTGGAGAATGTTGGACGAGTGCCAACCAGGCCGCGCTCGTTCAACACTTTCTTCCTCTCTGCCTGCTGTTATTTTCCCCTTCACCTCGTCTTCTGTTCACCATCAGTTTGGTTTTGCAGTGTATCACGTAACGTACTTGCACGGTTGCACCTCTTGCGTATTGTAATGGAAGTATGTGATTAGTAGGCTAGATATGTTGGAATACATTCAAGTAATACGTACGTCACAAATTGTGACTCGAGCCATCATATTGCACGGGTTGGCTGGCAAAGCAGGATCTGTGTTAAAAGTCCTTCGAAATAGGATAGGATTACACGCATGTTGTCTTCTCCGTAGTTCCCATATGCTGCAAGACAAGCTTTAAGTAAAAAGCCAAGAAATACATCTTTCTTAGACACCAACTACGAAATGGAAGCTTGTGTGGAAGAAAAGAGTGTGCATAGATAGACAAGAGAGGGAGAAAATACTCGAAGGAGCGGAAGAATAAGATTGAGGAGAATGAGGTTGATAATAGTTGAAAAATAAACTAAATTTGGTCAAAAGTGGAACACTGTAAAATAATAAAATGTGAAAATGAAAGTGGAAATTCCATGCCATTGTAAGGATAAGGTGATTTGAGATCTGGAAGCTGTACCGGGAGGAAAGGGATAATTTTTCATTCAAGTGACCGCGCACGAAAGAATAGAATGGTTTGTGTCGGTGAAACTCTCGCTCACATTTTCGTGGCTTTAAATAGAATGGGTTTAGATCGTTCACCTCGTCATGAAATCAAAGCGAGAAAGGCGGGCGGAATCGCGTAACATTCAGCTTTGCGCAACTCACTTACCGACATGGGCTACTTTCACGCTCTAGTCCTTTGGAGATTCAGCTAGCTTCCTTCAACAAGAATTGATACACGTGAATGTTTGTCACATAATAAGTACGCGAATAGCTTATTTTTCATAGTTGCCAAGGAGCCATTTTTGTAAATTGGTCAGACGTTTTGCAGATTACGTTTCATTAAGTGTACTTGCTACAGTCAGGCCAAAAATCATGCTCTTGGAGGGCAAATCGCTTGATGTCTGGCTTGTGTTGAACAAATCCGGAAAACTAAAAAAGAACAAATCCGGAAAACTAAAAAGGAGGAGACATGGAACGGTGCCTTGTGTTGATTTTGGTGTAACATTTTCAAAAATTCATTAACATCTAATACGTGTAATTTGGTATATTCGGCTTTTTTTTAAAAAAAAAAAAAGCCGAATGTATCAAATTGCCCATATTTGAGTTTAATGACTTTTAGAATATTGTATTCCAAAATCAACACAAGGCATTGTTCTATGTCTCCTCTTTTTTGGTTTCCCGAATTTGTTCAACCTAAGGCAGATGTTGGGCGATTTGTTTTCCTGGAGCGTGATTTTGGGCCTGGCTGTAGCGAACACTCTTAAGTATCTAGCAGCTAGCGTGTCAATGCAGATACAATTAACCGAAACTTGTATTATTATGTCCTCACGAGGTCGAATCTAAAAAATCTTTGAACTCGAAAGTGTAGTTAATTTTGTTATACAGTATTTGATGTGTTTCACCATTACCACCACCACCTCTTTTAGTGGACATCCATATCTGTTCATATAATTCGCTTCGTTTAAGATTACACCAATCGCATGGCTGAAAATATATAAATTCGTTGGCAGACTGCGAAAAAAGCCTTTGTATTACTTAACCCGTCAAATTCTTCGAATGTCTTCACCTTATTTTCTAACCTTTTAAAATGCCGCTGAACTGACTCGCACGCCTGCATGTAATTCCTTTTGCTAAATGCTAATACATGTGCATAGATGGCAGTTGGTTGGTCGCCATGCACTGTGTCCTCGGTGAGGATGGGAGTATGTTACCCAGCGATACCTTTATTCTTTTGCGGAAATGTACTGAAAGTTCTTTTACCATTTTCGTTTCTCGCCGCGAAATGTTTTCGTAAATTCCACTTTCACAAGACGTAACTCGACCTAGGCTTCCTTCTCATCTGTCAATTAGATACGTGCTGAAAATTTGATATACTATACTGACTTGACTTTCTAAAAGTTGCAGAGGATGTATACAATTGTGCAGCCCCATTCAAGTGGTGTCCAAAGTCGCGTATTAACTTTTAAATGACGTATCACGTTGGCATGTCAACCGGCAGATCTTTAAATCCGAACACAATTGGCTCTTGTAGCGTGGTTCGTAACTTTTTTTAACATTCGATATTTGGTTTTGATCAAATGAAATGTGATGCAAACAAACACACGCGAAAGTCCCATTGATTTGTCAACTCAGTGAATTAAGCGATGGAGTTCAGGCGCGCTGCATAGATGGCTGCACTGGTCTTATGACTGCCCACCAAATGCATCTCGGTGATGTTTTATTTTTCTGTGAATTCGAGGGTTGGTACACATAACAAATTTGAAACACGCTTTTTTTAATAGATGTTTGTAACATGAAATGCATCTCTATGTACAAATTAGTTACTGCCGTTGGAACTCCGCAAACGATTTGAAAGAAAAACGGACGCATTCGATATTGATTTTTCCCGACCCATGGAGTACACGTGGATTAGGTAACTGTCAACTTGTCGATAGCGAAGTATAGTGACAGTTCAAAGGCAAGTATTGTTAGATGAAGGGGAGAGGATGTTTTAGAAAATGGGGTTGTCTGCTCCATTCGTTTATACTGCGACCTTTGAGGGTTGGAACCAGTAATTGGGAATGCATCGGAGACGGGAGGAAGTATTATTAAATTATTTTCTATTGTGTGATACACAGGATAGGTGTACAGCCATGCGAAGGATTTTTACAGCTGGCGTAACAGGTACGATTTAATAGCATTGCTAATCTGTTCACATTTAATAATTGCTTATTGAGGCGTTAGAAACAAGTGGTGAAGATTCCTGAATCCAGTAGTGGCGTAGCGTGGGGGCGAAGTTCGTACGCCGAGCGTTCTGTACTTGAAAAATGAGTTTTCTTACACGTGAAAGCGTGCATTATTTTTGTTTAGGAAATATTATTCTTATCAATGTACAGCAATTTTATTACGTAGTGAAAACTATATACATTTAATATTTTCATAAAGCAAAGTGCATAATGCCGTCTGACGGAAGAACGAGTGTAACAAAATNAAGACAGTGCGGCAGGTAGGGTGTAATGCAAAACAAAATTATTTTGTAATTTCGATTTGGAACACAGGGAAAACTTGCGTATTTGACCCAAAAAGACACAGACAATATTTGGAAGCTCTAGATCAACCGCTTCTTCCGCCCCAAACCATGCTAAGTTTTCAAAAACCGCGAGAGGCTGTCGGCCCCACTTTACAGCACACTGTGGCTGTGCAGCTCTCGCTTGTTTCTACTAGGATACGATGAAACGATAAGATAATAAATAGCTCTTGTGCGTTGGTCGTGCAGCGAGTGTTCTACTGATATGACATTAAGACGCTCGTGATTGGCGTTGACAATCCTTATATATGAGCTTCCGATATTCTTCTTCAATTACAGTTTACATCAGACGCTATACGCAAGGAGAGGTAACCTAGGGCTTCTGAGTATGATATTCCAGAGATAATTGCACAGAACCATCTCGTTGGCAATAAAGCATTTCGCCCTCCAATAAAGGGGTATACAAATGGCATCATGACAGATACAAGACTCTGCTCAAACCTTTTATGAGAAGAAAGCTGGACTAGAAATACCGTGACGCTTATGAAACATGAATACAGGATTTAAAGTTAATGCTAAGAAACTCTTTGACTGATGTAGTTTCAAGTGTTAGGGTGAAGACTGCTCTTGTAGAGGTCAAATAAGTTAGTGACGAGAGAGGGCAAAGGGAAATGGTTATTGGATCCGTTTATATACAAATTTCACAGCGGCTACAGAAGCGTCATGAAAGGCAAAATCAAGAATTTGAGCGAGCATTCAGGATGAAGGAACGTTTGTTAAAATCAAATACATCTTCAGCGTCTGTAATTCCGAAAAATTGAAATGCGAAGCAGAGCATGAACAGGACGCGTGAAGATTCAAGTCATTCATCATTTGAAGAAGTCTCTTTGAATTTTTCCTTCAACATCACTCCAACATATAAGAGTACCGTTCAATGCAATGTCTAAAATGTGCGACAGGCTCCCGACAGGGCTGAGCCGTAATTGTTTCAGTAACTTTGAAGTACCTCGGTGTTGTAACGGAAAGGGACGCACCTAAAGTCAAAGACAGAATAAAGATAAGACGAGCTTGAAGGAAGTCCGGAGAGACATTGAAAGGAGAGAAACATGGATTAACAATTTACGAGGTGTATTTTTGCTGGCCGGAACGATACGACAATATGCTATGGGAGAAAAAAATAGAATCAGAGTTTACAAGTAAACTGTACGAGAAGAACGTATAACACAATAGTGTCACAAACCAGAGATACATACATACAGCACGTCACTCCCAAGACAGGCAGTGCCGCAGCACAGACCTCTGCTGTATGGTTGTTTATGGTCAGTAACAATGTTGATGTGGCCTCAGTTGTGGCAGTAGAGTATAACAGCCCAGTTATTAATACAGGTAATAAGCAGGCTGTAACTTGACATCTGGAACACAAGCTAATGGGT
>KZ869750.1:15028-25067 GCA_003456935.1 Machilis hrabei | reverse complement strand
ATTTTATAGAAAATTTCTTATAAAAAGTGTTCACATTACACATCTGGGGCACCTGAAACATAGCACACATAATGGGCATTACAAATCATATTTTTTGGAAATTCAATTTTTTTAAGTTTTCTAGAAAATGGCGGTGGTCATAATCACCTTGTGGTCAGGATTACCCCAACCTACCCTATCACATAGTCATTACAATTGTTAGTCTCGCCTTTGCATTTTGAGAGAGCCCTAAATTCCTAGTAGTAGTTTGCCAGCCTTGAAGCATAATCAGACTTTTCAGATTCAGTAGTGACACTTAATAAATTTTAACCAGTGGCCTAAGCCGATTATCTAAAGATAGGTTCAATAAATAAGTGGTAAATGGGCAGTAGATGACATTTTTACTGGAACTATATTTTTTTATTTATCATCTTGGACAAGTTCTATTTTTTTTTAAGTAAGGAGCTTTATTTTAATTATATTTTGTGTATTATGTTGTTGGTTACATATCCAGTTACTGACCTTGACCAGCTGATGTATTTTAAGTGTTAAAACTGTATTCCAATCATGTTTCTTTTTCCTGTCCTCTCCTCATGTTTTCCAGTGTCATTGCTTCTTGTAAGTAGTTACATGCAATTAATTTCCATGCATCATGCTGGTCTTCTATTCAAGTAGNGCTAACATAAATNGAATAATTAAAAATGGGTCAACTGCTTATATAAACGATTTGTCCAAGAAACTAACNTTTCTTTTTCTTTTGAGAAGTATTTTTGTATGACCAAAATGTTTTTTCTTTTCAGATCTCTTGTGCGATTGAGTGAGACTGCACCAAATGAACAATCGTGACTCTTCGTAGGGCTCGATCCTGAGCCACCAGAGATCTGTCTGTCATTCTTGTCCCTCCCGTTCTTTTTATCTGAATTTTCTGTCTGTCTAAGAGAGCCAGTATGCTAAGTAAACAAAGGAAAACCACAGAAACCCCAGCGCATTGTCTAGTCAAGTGGAAACAGACCACAGAAAGAATTGTATTATATTTCCCAAATCTCTTCCTGTTCGTTTGTTCCTTTGATTGAAGAGGAGGTTGAAGGAGACAAAGAACTGATCTTCTTCAGTGTGAATGCATGTAAATTTATTTATGTTAAATTGTACATACAGTATAATTGATTTTTTACTGGACGGGAGTATTTTTCCCCCGTCGGGTTCTTTTCCGTGTCCACGGCACGGTGTCGTCTTTTGCATTAAAACTTTTATGTGATTATTTTTCTTGAAAATTGTCTTTCAGGTTACTTTCCTAAATTTTATGATTCAACATTTATTTTAGTGGTAAGAAGTCGTTCGTATTGTCNGACGTTCTAGTGGGTCACGCAGAATAAACTAGTCGTGACACGTGCGTTACACTGCCTACGTAAAGTCTCCCCCCGAGTGTGAAAACGACCCCGAACGGAGGAGGGGGGGGTGGAAGAAAAGAGCATGCACCGACTGAAGAACTGTATTGTGATGCGAGTGAAATTGGCCAGTGATTTGTTTGGTTTGTCCATTTAGGTTTTTATCCTTTTTTGTCTTCACATCTGTACAAAAGAGATTGGCTGCAAAGTTATATTTTTATACGTGAACATTGCCTTTAATGATTGGATTGACAAGTTCTGTTGTTTTTGTACGCATGGAGGTGATTTGCAGTGTCCTTAAAGTGCAACTACAGTGCGCATTGTCTTCTTAATGCCTTCTCTTCCTCTTTGTTATTTATTGCAGTTAATAATTATTTACATTAATGACAAAAGTACTGTTAAGTTCTGTGGTTCTAAGGCAACTTCGCAACACACTAAATGTATAGGAGCTTAGAATATTAGCCTCCAACGAAATTGTACAAGTTTTTGAATGCATATTTTTATATTAGTTTTACCTTGATGGTTTTGTACCCCTTAGTCTTTCAGGGCTAACAGAAAGTTGTCATAAAAGAACATGCAAGTAAAGATCAAATTGTTGGAAAAGGTTTTCTTGATGCACCATGTTCACCAACATTTTACAAAAGATGNTTATTAGAAAGCTCTATTACTGATGATTTTATTATGTGTACATAAATTAGGCTTTTCTCATCAAATCCTACTTTATTAAATACAATTGAGTTAAACAAAGACCACAATGGATGCCATTTCTTTTAAACGAAGTAAATTCTTTTAGTCAAATTTGCCACTACTAAGGTGATTAGTAACAAGGTCAGACTGGAGTGGTAGTGTTATATTTTAAATTGCATCCTTAACCTGTGATACTGATATAACCGTAAATATATTTTCTTGTTTATAGCTAAAAAAAAACGACTACTTTTTTAGGCACCTTTGCAAATACTCAACACGAAAATGATAGCAGCAGTTGAATAACGGTATTTTGTGAAGAGCCTTTGGACCATAGATCTTTGTTTTATTTGATAATGTTACTAAAGAGAACGTATGAATGACTCAGGAATTTCTTGCACATAACAAAATTACAAAACCTTTAGATATGTGGTTTATGCTAACTGTAGGTGTTAATGTAGCCGTTCGATCAAACATTCTTCTTTTCTTTTTATAAGTAGGAATTTATTCTTCTTGTAGAAACCAAAAATATCTTTGTTCAGTGTTATCGTCGACCTTAAAAAGTGGATACGATGTGAAAAACATGTTTCTTGTGTAAAGACCGTAGTCTGGTCGCTGGGCGATCGTTACTGTCACGTGAATGCGAGAAGATGCAAGAGTGTAAATTGCCAAGAAGGGAAGAAGAAGGAACTAAAGAATTGTGCCACTGTAGTGAGCGAAAAACCAGTGTGGAAGCAAGTGTACATTAACATGGAAAGTGTAGTTTGGNTCTCCTGGCTTTGACCGCCGTTTCTTGTTAAAATGATCTCTCGGTGCATTGGCTAGGATTCAAGTTGCAAAACAAAGACGGAGGAGCTGTTGTCTGTGAAATAGAGTACAAATGATAATAATAATGTTGTTAATACTAATAATACTTTGTGATGATTCTCACTTTGTGTGTGGGAATTAGAAACACAAATATTATCGTTTCGTCCCTGGGGTTAGCTAGCAATTTTCAGCATTTCTTCCTGTTCCGGATAAAGTGCAGCTGAAGCAGATACAGTATTAAATGCTGTTGAGACATTTTTATTACCTACTTTGTTGTCTTGGCAATAGGTTTTACGAAAAATGTCTTGACCCTTGGGTTCTGCTCTGTTCCACTGCACATTTTAAGCTGTAACATTTTACAGCTTCTATCGTTAGAATCATCACACTTCTTAATTTAGTCGCAAACGGCAGCGTGTAAAAATTATGTAGCGAAATACCTGTTGTTAATTTTTCTACACCAAGCTGCTTAATCTTTCGATCACCTGTAAGTGTAATGTGAATATTTCCTTTTACTCTTCACATTTTTATAGTTGTAATTATGTGACTGTCAAAAGAAAAAAAAACACCAAAAAATATTGATCTGTGTTCAGTGTTGGTGGTAATGGGTTATGAAGAAAGGAATAAATCTATTTTTGTATGCGATACTAATACGCGTATTGAAATGCCATTAGCAGAACTGCCCACCAATGCGGAACGACGTAAATTTGCTTTTTAATCTCTTGATTGAGTGGAAGCAAAGAGAGATGTGTACACATATGTAAATAGAAATAGTCTTGAAAGACCTTTCATCTATTCTTGTCTCTCAAGTGATCAGGTCATATTTTTAAATCACTTTCTTCTTACTGTTAATATGTGAAGATGTTAAAAAAAGGCACAGAATTTATTGTAAGCATTACCTTTTTGTTATATGTATAAACCTCAGTTGTAACTGTGGTATGGAGAAACAGTATTCAAAGTACATGTTTTAAATTTTTAAGTCATTCCTTGTTTTGTGTTTCGATTGCTTGTCATTCGTTTGCCACCCTCCTTTACTTTTATTTCTGAAGAAATCATCCAAAGTATAAAACTTAAGTATATACCCTTCCTGTGATTGGCCGGTACAAACTCGATGACTTTTGTAAATCGAAAATGTTAGTGATCGAATGCAAGGGCATTTTTCTGTACAAGTCCGAACCAGATGCAGTAGAAACACTAATGTCTGTAAATAGTGCGTCATTTGTTTTTGTTCTCCGATAACTTTCTCGACTTTGAAATGAGAAAGTAAATAAATTTGTGTATTATTAATGTGTGTCATTATTTTACCCAACTTCTTTAGAGAATAACTGGTAACTCATTTAGTTGTAATTTTTAGCGTGAGGAGAAGCAAGTGCCAGGAATAAAAATCTTTGGCTATAAGATATGAGTTTTGGTAGTTATTCCTCTTTGTTTTAACCATTTTAGCNTCACTTTAAGCCCTGTTTACATTGAGACTGTGGACTTTGTGAACTCTTACTTCTGATGTAACCCATGAGTTTGCTGTGAGCTTCATATTTTACAACTTGTTTCTTTCTTTGTGACGGTTGCCAAAATGGTCCGGAAGTTCCGTTGTAAACCCAGACTTGGACATGTCGCATAAATAATGCCAGCAGAAAAGAGTAAAACATTATTTTTAAAAGGTGCAACTCTGCATGCAGTTGTCGAGGAAGGAGCAATAGTGCATTTTCAGATGCAAAATGGCAAATACAAATATGCTATGAAAACACTGTTTAGAATAATTAACTTTATGCAGTCTTAGCATAGTTACAACAATGTACAAAGACATAGTTATTTATTNAGTCAACAAACTGAAAATAATACAAGAGCTGAGCCCAGCAACTACATTCAATTATTTCTTGTTTGACCTCCTCGGAAAAAATATTACTGGTTGTTACTTTGTCAACAAACCTATCCGTGCTCCTCGTTTAAGTGCATTTTGTTACCTGTGAGAAGTATATTTTTTACATACGAAGGTCATGTAATGAAAATGCCAAAGCTGTCAGACTGNCACACATTTAAAATTGTTCCTTTGTTTGTGTCAGAGTAATTACGATCCTTGTTTCAACAAATTGTCGAAAGATATTCTGTGCCATGCGTCGACTTCAAAATCGGACAAATAGAAGATGTTTTACTTTGTTTAATTCTGATAAAAAACTTTAGTTCTACACTGAGAAATGTTCTATATCTAATGTTCTTTTACTATTTTTATTATTATTCAAGAATTTGGGCTTTTTAATCCCAAACATGTACTTATCAATCCATGGTAACTTGGTAGATCATGAAATAGTTTATTTCTCTAGTCTAGATCACTAGATCCAAAAGTGTGGCCACTTCTGCTATACATGGTTTGATGTGTACAGCTCTGTACTGTAATACCACATGGTTCCAAATACATCCAACTTTTCTCCTAAAAAAAAGGGGAACCCAATAAACTATCAACCTAAATGCAGTGTCGAAATTCAAGAACTTAAAAGGAAAACTGTATATGATGTGGAAATAATATACAGTATTTAAAAACTTCACAAGCAAATAAAATGGGTTTAAAAGCATGTCACATTAGGCCAGGCATGTGCAACCTGCGGCCCACGGGCTGCATGCGGCCCAAGTGGCTCTCCATTGAGGCCCAATTATTTTTTTAAAAATTAACTGTTGAGAAAATATTTTAAACTTCACTACTGGTACATATTAAAGTAAAATGAAAATATTTGTAAATTACTACAAAAAGGAGTTCTTTTTAAGAGTCGCCACATATTCAGTGGTCGAATTGGGGGGCGATGCGGGGGAATGCCATCCCCCTAGTTCAAAGAATCAATGAAAGCATCCCCTTTCCCAAGCTCTTACAAAAAACAATAATTCGTCTAAAAGGGCAAAAAAGACACTGTTTGCAAAGAAATTACATTGTAAATGCAAAAAATTTGCGGCGCGAAGCGCGAATTCGGNCCGTTTTAAGCTTCTGCTCCAGTCATGTGGCCCAATTGAAGCACATTATATATATTATATAATTATTATGGCCCACCACGAAAAAAGGTTGCACACCCCTGCATTAGGCTGTGTGAAATAGCCCTACAATTATGATTTTGAAAAAGGAAGGAAGCAGACTGGTTTTCTCACAATTACATAGCGCATTTCAAGTGTGGGCAGATTGGCCACTAAAGACAAAATTATTAGTTGTGAAAAAAATGTCTACTTTTCCACATACTTTTTTTTTTTCTAAACACTTCTTATACTGGTTCTGTGCACATAAGTCCGGCACCGAGCCATTTCCGTTTCAATAAAATTAACACTCAAACTTAATAATATAAAAGCAGAAGTTGACTGCTAACATTGCACTGTAGCGAGGGAGCTTCGCCTGTCCTTGGGAGATGTGACGTCCAAGATCTACCAGGCAAAACAGACTCGCTTTGTGAAAGAATGGAGTGTCATAGAAACATGCCATTTTCGCTGTTGTACTTTTCTAAATGAGAACGCTTTCTTTAATACCACTTTCATTTTAAGTTTACAGGACCTTTAATTGTTTTGTTTTTTAATGATGTGCATGGTACATTGGAAATTAAAACAATGTAGTGTTCCTTACTGAAATTCTGTTTCAACTGTACATTACAGCCCAGTCGACCTGTTCCGTGCAAATGCAAATAAAGGAAAAAAATGTACATAAAGATGATTTTTTCCATACCTACTTTCCTGGTATAGACAAGTGCCCAGCCAAAAGTCTCCACCCCCATCCCAAACCCCCCAATTTTTTTTTTTTCTTCTATCAGTGATTTCTCAGAAACTATTTATGATAAAAAACTGCGGTTTGTTTTAAAAAATATAATAAAATATTCAACTTGCAATTAAGGTGGAATATTAAGAATAAGTGCAATTTTTCATCTTACACTAAAAGTATAATGTATATCTTACGGAATACTTGGTATAAGATAGTTCTCAGTTAACTGAGTTGGCTGCTTGAAACTCCCATCATTTCCTCTTCTGGTACAATAGAAATATTAGTGCAGTTGTACTCCATTTTTCAAATATTTTGACTATACTTGATTTGGTTCCTTTTCTCAACATCTTATTGTTCTCAAACAGAGCTAATGGATAGGGACTCAGCTCGTACTGGAAATAATACTTCCAAGTTGTGTGTTCCTTGGGAGATACAAANGACTCTGTTGAACAACGGATCAGGATTTATTGGAACGTCCTCCGATCTCGTTCTTATACTGCTTGCAACAGTTGCTATCATTTTGACCTTATTCTTCNTTTTCAGTTTCACATCAGCAAAGTTATTATTCCCTTCAATTTCCTTCATGCTGCAAAGCCCAACTGCATAGGCTTCATTAAAGTTAACACCATCGTTTGTCGCTACAAGCCCAAAAGACAAAGAAACCAACTCCTTACCCCCCCACTAATGTGCAGAAATCCTGGAACACATGCTACAAACTTTGTCAGGGCCCGTTCACCGAGGCCTCGACTATGAGTCTATCCACCAATAGACTTTGATGTTCGCATTAAAGTTTGCTCTATCGTCATATCGGTCCAATTCCCCGAGAATAAGTTGCCCCCTCTTCTTATCGTAAAACGGCTCTTGTTGACGAATTTCTCAGTCTTCCTTTTTCATGGTTTTCTGCAGGTTCATCGTTTGCTGGGCATACAGATGAGCTAATTTGGCATAATAAGCGGCTTCAGAGATGGAGATTCCTCCAAAATAAGCATGATCAAAGCAGCTTGGGTCACCATATGAGATCTAGAAGATCTTGAATAGGCATGTCCTGATAGAAGATGCTTTAGTGTTGTTTTTCCATAGACAGTAGACCAGAGTTCCANAATTCCNCTCCCTTCCATGAATTTCCTCATGCACCCTAAGAAACTCATAAGAAGATGGAAGCCTCCTAATCTTACAATCACCTTTGCTATAGCTGGATCTGGTGCAGCATTGGCAACAATTCCAGATGCTTTGTAGTAGCTGGTCAAATGTTACAATGCAGGGCNGCCCAGCTTTTNAACTTTGATTGGCTGCAAAACTGAGAGCAGAGTAAATAGCTGTCGGATTTCCTGGATCGATATTTATGAAGGGTAAAGCTAGTTCACAGGATGTTTCGTAGTCCTTTCTGTCACCGTAGCAGTTGTGCATATACCCTGTCCATCCAGGTAATGTTACTGTGCCAAGAGCATAGCTGTTTAGCCACAAGAAATTTCGAGTTGAAACGAGGCACCTTTTAAAGGTTTTCTATAGTGACTTTTTAACCTCTGTCCTTTTGCCATATGCGAGGACAGGAATGTTGCATGATCCTTCCAAATCAAAGAATTTAACTCGTGGAACTCCTACTAAACNTGAAACAGTAGATTTAGGAGTTACGCACTGGTTACCACCAAGAGTNTGATAGGTATCGTTACCATCGAGAGTCCTTACATTGATATCAATATTATCAAATACAAATTGAAAAAATTCCCTTCCTCAATCTCTGGTTTGCTTACTTTTAGAAGTGATTGTAGGTACACTTCTGTTTCATNGTGTGATGGAGTAACACTCAATGAAGAGCCAATGTCAATTAGATTCCTAGAACCGAACAAACGACAATTCTTTAAAGTTAGCAGGACTAAACCTAGTGTGGGAGGGAGGGCAGAGGAGAGGTGGTGACCCATTCAAATACATAGATTAACAGTTTTCGAAAAACACCTACAGTACTCAATAATAACACAAAGAACTCGTGTGGGTCAAGGAAATGCGAAAAAGGGAAAACATTAATTTTGGGGTTTTGGGAACTGGGGGAGGGGACGTTTGGCTGGGCACTTGTCTATACGAGCAAAGTAGATAGGGAAATAATTAGCTTTATATTATTTTTTCCTTTAAAAAGCACAGGTTGACTGGGCTATTAAGGACTTTGAATAATAAGGCATTATATTTAGTAGCCTGTATGTACAAGACTATGTACAGTATATGTGAAATTAGGAGTCTGCTTTTATTTGGGAACAGTTTATACTTGGAACAATACAGNGTGTATGAATACCAGCAGTGGCCGTACATTTGGATCTAGTGATGCACAACATTTCACAGTTTTTTTTTACCTGAGTAAAGTAAATTAAACNAAGTGAACAATTATTTTCCTACCAATTGTTTTACGTTGATGCATAGCACTGCATTTCTTTCGATAGTTTGTTGAAAGAAGGATGGCAATTACTCGGGCAGCTTTAGTACTATGATTTTATTATCGTCCTTATGTGTGAAAAAGCTCCTACACAGGAGTTAATGCAGTTAAATGAAGAGTGGTAGGCTTTAAGCATGGATTTCATTAACATTTTACAAGATGGACTATTGCCACCCTTTGCTACATAATTCCTTGCACCTTCCCCAATCCTCCTTGATACTTTCCTTGCATGGGAGGGTATCTGTTGTGAAACAATTTGGGGGGGGGGGCTGTATTTATTGGTTTCACAGGCTCTACTGGTTTGCTTCTACCCTCAGGTGATAATGTCGTGCAAGGGGTAGTGAAGAAGAGGGTGGGTTTCACATTTTCACTCGAGCAGCTGCAGCTTCCCATCATTCTGTTACGATGGTAACCAGTGTGTCATGACCAGTGTGCACTGGCTTTGGATACAATTTCTTTCTTGTGTTTCATCTCGTTGGTCCATGTGTCATTACAGAACCATCTCGACAAACGATTGACGGCAGGGCTAAACTTGTTTCTGTACACCTTCAACTTTGTGCAATTGTATTTTGTTTGACATTAGTCAATTGTTACAGTGGCTTCTTTTATGTATGCAAGTGCTTTGAAATGCATGGTTGTGTCAGATGCTAGTTTACACTGTGGTTCGCTTCTGTGACCACTGACATTGCCATTCTGCTCGGGTACGTTTATTGTGTATTGTATAAACTCTACGCTTGTGTTTGTGAGCAGTTTCAGGAGAAGTGCTTCTTTCAGGAACAACAGTCATAAGGGCAGGGGTAGTTACACCTTTAGAGGTACAGTCGCAACCAAAATGTGGGTCCGAATTTCTGCACGTTGCGCATGACTGTAACGTCTCCCACTACCATCCATCATCCCCCAATCCCCTTACCTCCAACTGTGACCGGATGTACTGAATGGTACCGATTTTAGCTTTCAAGAGTTTAATACACTTACCCATACAAGGTGTCAGAAAATTCGCCCTCGGACTTCACCACGCGATTCTATGGGTCCGATTTTGTT
>KZ869749.1:48807-66804 GCA_003456935.1 Machilis hrabei | reverse complement strand
CCAAGCAAATAAAAAAATCACAAGAATTGCCAAATGAATAAAAAATGCACCATATATAAAAAAATCTCATTTGGCGAAAAATGCGATCGACAGCGCGACCCCTGATATAGATATCGAAACAATACCAATATGGATATTTTTTCTAAATTCAAAAGCTTTGAAACTAGCTACCAATATTTTTCGAAATTCAGAAGCATCGAAACTTTATTTCGATACCGATATTTAGAAAATACTGATTTCGATATATTGCACACTTTTGCTACATGGGTAGCTGGTGTTGATGAAGGTAATGCCCAATATGAAAGAGTAGGATATTGTTCAGTGTAAAGTATCTCCTTACCAGTGGCATAGGGTAGACAGACAGTAATGGGCCTGCCAGATAAAAAAATTTTATGTCGCTCAAGTTATGGTGTTGGACCATTTTCCTGAGCAAAGAAATTGTGTTGAGATTTTGACGATTTTTTGATTCCCGAATCAAAATGTTTTTGGAGTGAAAAAAAAACCAGTCTCAAATTACTACACCTTAAAAACAAATTTGTTTTTATGATTTAATTGTACTATTTTATCATTGTAATAATCGCTTTCAAAAACATTTTGATGCAGGAATCAAAACATTATGAACTACACATAATTCAAGCGCCTTCTTTAAGTGTCCCGACGAAAAGAAAACCACGTTCCATAGTCGCCTCGATTGAAAGAACGTGATGTTACGATTTGTGATGACGAACGCTAAACGGACACGCAAATGGAAAAGATGTCTCGCTTCAAAACGCTTTGTTTGCCATGAGGGGGCAGCATTAATTAAAAACTGGAGTTCGTTAAATATGTAATTTACACTGGAAATAATCTCAAATTTTCAGTCAAAACGGGCGCAAGTTGTATTAGGTCGAGGGAAGTATATACAGGATGTTCAAAAAATGTGTACCAAAAATTGGAGAGCGAGTTCTTTGGACACAATAACGTTATTAAATTTGTTTTCGCATACCTTTGAGACTAATGGTTTAGCCATAATTAAGCAATTAAACTGTCGAATCACGAGACACGTTACAGAAACACCACTGCCACGCGTTAGAATTGGCGAATGACAAATGCCAATTATAGCGTGTGGTGTTTCTGTAACGCATCGTGATTGGACAACTTAATTATGGCTAAACTATTAGTCTCAAAGGTCTGCAAAAAAAAATTTAATAACATTATTGGGTCCAAAGAACACGCTCTCCAATTTTTGGTACACATTTTTTAAACATCCTGTATATATTTTTTGAAGCGAGATCATGGAAAGCTACTTCTGTTTACTGTTCCCGATCACAAACGACGTCACGTACTGTAACTTCCAACTCTTTTTAAGTCTACCGAAGGCCAAGAATTAGTTGTAAAAAAATANATAAATGAACATAAATTGGTGCTAGAATGATGAATCTGATAAAAGCTAATTTTCAGAAATGCAACCAATTTCTGTGCACTTGTAGATTAAAAAAAAAAAAATGTTAGTGTATGTAGCATGTTGACATTTTGCTTCAAAAACATAACTAGATATGTCTTGCCTATCCAATTAATTGAATTTCACTACAATGTGAACACGTTTATAAACAGATTCATATTTACAGGGTTTTTTACAAAAAATTTTGCTACCAGGTTGAAAAAAAAATGGTTTTCATCAAAGAGCAAAAAAATAATATAGTCCCAATCCATTAAATGCAAATATTTTATTTTTAAATTGTACTTGGAAAAATATTTCCCAACTGGCTGACATTTTTTCTAAGTTTTTTTTTATCTTTGCATTTAATGGCTTTTCAAGTAATTTGAGACCATATATTTTTGCACTTTGATAAAAACTTTTTTGTCTGTGAAACACCCTGTATATATACATATAGAAATTTATCATTTGGAAAGAAAACAGGTGTGCTACCATCCAAGCCAGGTGACGAACATTAACAGCAGTCTCCACATATAATTGCTTACATATGATTCTGGTGGTTTCACCCATACTCTGCAAACTTGATGCTTACACGTTTGTTTCGGGAATTGTTATAAATATAGCTTTGAACGAGGAACAAATCTCCATGCTTTCTCCAGGACCGACAGGTTGGCCTAGTGCTCGCCTCCTGATCGGGAGATCCCGGGTTCAAATCCCGGGGCCGGCTCCTATCCCTGGGTAAAAAGGGTTATCCTACGAGTCTGCCTGTGAAGCACTCCACACTAAGGTATGATCGTAGGCGTTCCGGGAGGCACGTTAAAGGGGGGTTCCCATCGATAAGTGTTCGACGTAAAAGATCCCACGCGGATGGGGTCTCCATTAGACCTGAGATGTCATAACAGTGGGACCTTAATCCAATAGCAATAGCTTTCTCCAGCGACTGGTCTTTGTTCTGTTTACAACCTTCAAACAAGGTCGAAGAGCTGCTACAATAAACAACTGAAGACTGAAAAAAACTCGTGAAAAGTTGGCTGTGTTCCCAACCTCTAAAATCATCCAAGTCTGCATTAGAGGGTTTCAGTTAGCGTATGCTAAAAACCTCGCCATAGTATTGTTCGTCCTTGGATTTGTTACAGTATTTTATGAACCCAGCTTTATAATTAAACTCAGTTTGTCCCCCCCCCAAAAAAACCCAGCTCCATTGGCTGCAGGTAAAAAGATTATGTTAAATAATGAATAAACGAAGACAAATATTAATTAGTTTTATTTTCTTACTGAATAAATTGCATCTGAATTTGAACAATTTTTTAATTCCAATAATGTATAACATCTTTTTGTAGTTCTGTCCATGCCAATCTCTGCACACGACCACAAACCTCTAAACTTTCACACACCATTGCCTGTTTATGCCATGGCACACACTAATGGGGAACATAAGAAAAGTCTCTAGTGTATTTTTTAACAGACTACAGGGTTATCTAATATTGTACTGGTTAGACAAATGCATAATATACAAGTGTTATATACCATAAAATAAAGAATATTAATTTTGTTTCTAAACCGATTCAAAGCATTACATTGCACTAAATATTAAGTGTCGGAAAGAGATTTTAAGCTTCATTTTGCATTTAACAACGCTTGTTTTTAAGTCTACGGGTTTGTAAGTTGTTTTTTTTTCAGTGCACTTACCGACAAGGTAATGGCGTGTTCGAGTTTAGTGTACGTTACATTTAACGCAACACCCATCACCAAATGACATCCTTTTCTAAACACCGAACTAGTACATTTACACAACACACAAATTGAGGACCTAGGTGGACTAACGACTTAACACTGCTTAAGCTGTTATTGCTCCCATTGCATATTTTAAAGCTTCACAATCCTTCTGCATCTAGTTCTTTTATCTCACTCCTAGGTGGCAGAAGAGGTGTTCAAGTGGAAGCATGTTATAGGTTGTTAGCTGTGATGCTCAACTTTCAAGTGTAGTTTGCTCAAAATCATGTTTTTGAAGTTAAGTCGTTAGTCCACCAAGGCCCTCGACTTTCATCACCGTAAAACAAAAACTGTACTATTTGTATTGTACGCAATATTTTGCGTGAAAAGAGTTTATAAAAAATGTTCTTTGGAAGAGGCGGTACTATTCATCTCTGCAACTAGGTGGTATAGTGTGTACTTAAGTGTCGTTATTTTACAAAATGTGTTGGAAGTAAGGTGAAAATGCCCTCACAAGTGCACTAGAACATGCTTTGAACCACATAACAGTTGTAATTAAATTACTGAATTCGAGACTGTTGCGACTGAATCTTGCCCGTCTGCAGATTTATACTGAATTACGCTACCAGTCGGACGACGCTACCGAACGGAGCCCACAAGACCTGTGTTTATACTCGCCTCTCTCCTGCAGCGTCATTCAGCAAAAACAGCCGACCAACGATATACGAAACCGCGTTTCTTAATCTCTACAATCTTGTCGTAAATGTTCGGAAATCCCTGAACNATNATTATTAAAGTGTCATCGTCTGGCCTAAATTCGTCTTCCATCCTCACTAAGTTCAAAAATATGTACTTGTTCTAACATCGTCACATACTGCATATATGTGATGAGAAAACAACATGGATTACGATACGCTAATGTTTCTACTAAAGATAATATATCTAAATGTATATTTTCTTTGGTTTCGATTGTTTTGTTCTCTATACTCTAAAAGCTCGGCTTAGTACTCCTTCGGTAGCGTAAAAAATAGGAAATAGAATTGGACTGCGACAGCGTCAAAGAGGAAAATGTCAATAGCGTAGCGAGCATGAACTACACCATCTAACAACGTTGTTTCCATTTCGGCTCCGCGAGCTTGCAACCTACAGCGTCCCACAGTACTCCTGTAGCGTACTTCAGTATAAACGGCCCTTAACACTATACCATCTAGTTTCAGAGATGAGTATTACAGACCTTTTAATGCAATTACAACGAAATCTGCAATATTTTCAATACAATCACACATTTTGCAAAACATGCAATAAAAAACTAACACGCATAGAATTGAAGAGAGTCGAAGGGTTGTTTGTCAAATGCGCTGAACTAGTAATAGCTCGACTAGTTTATATAAAGTAGTATATAAAAAAGGTAATCCTTATTTACTTTACAAATATTATTGCAATTAACTAAGTAGAAACCATCTGCTTTATAAATGACGAAATAGTCTTTCGAAGAAAAATCCAAACTATTCAAATCTGGGTTGTTCAAACGTCTTACAATTCCGATAAATATTGCTTCCCGTTCGTGAAACGTAAATGCAAACGAGCTCTTTTCTACTGAATGCTAAATAGTTACTTTCTGTCCAATTTTGTAAAGGTCTGGTTAAAGATGCAACACTTGACAAAACAATACTGACTAAGTTTTGAAATTATTTGCAGGCAATAACCGAAATGGATTCAATTTGCCGAGAAAAATCATCAACCTCACGAGGCATTGAACCACAGACCCGTGGTCGAAAGGTGTACGATACGATAGACGTCAACGTGAGCGGGAAGTGTGTCCCGCTGGTTCAATCCCTGCAGAGGGCGATACATTTTCTCGGTGAAATTAAAACATTTTTCATTTATATAATTATCGGAGAATGAAATTTCAATTAAATATTTTGGGGGTGCGCCTAAACCATTTTATGAATAAATTCTTCCACGTTTAAGTTCTTGATCGTTATATAATTCTTCAAATTAATGATGGTGTATGATCATAACTAATAAAATTGGTTAAAATAACTTTTTTTATATACTTTGGATGTGTTAGGTTCATGATGAATAACTTCTGCTTCGGACCAGGCGACGTTATGATGATTTTCCAATATGGCGTGTTCAGCTATTGCACTTTTTTCTGGTTTATTGTCCTTAATTGCATACTTATGTTGATGAGCACGGCACAAACATCGCTGGGACGTTTGACCAACGCAAGATTTTTACAGTTGTTCGAGGAGCANTGGATTTGGTAGACGATATTGCTTTGGTTGGTGGAGGGGGTGATGTCTTTTAGTTTGGTGAGGTAGTTTTTAATTTGATTTGTGGGGCGGAATGATACGTTGACGGATTCCTTTGAGAGGATGGAGCGGAGGTGTTCGGAAAGTCTGGGGATGTATGGAAGTATTACAGTAGAGGAGGATTTTTTTGTCAGAGGTTGTTTTAGGTGTGATGGGTTTACGTGTTATTATCTTTTCAACATTGTGGATGATATGGTTGGAAAGGTTTTTTTTTTAATATTTGTAATCAAATCAGTTTGTATTTTTTGATCTTGTTGTGTTGAGGGGATGGTTAAGGCTCTGTTCAATAGAGGAAGAGGAATTATTTTCCTCGAAACGTAATGGTATATTAAAAGTTATTTTAACCAATTTTATTATTTATGATCGTACACAGTCATTAATTTTAAGAATAAATTGTTGTTTATATGTGAACACCCCTCATAATACAGAGAATCAAGAGTTGAGTGCTGCAGTTACAACAATGGACAAGCTGTAAATGTTTAGTTTAAATTAATTTCATGTAACAAAATCCAAAAAGTACACAAGTTTTTCATTAAAAGCAACTTTAAAACAGAAAGAATATAAAGCATTTTTTGCTTAAAACTATAAAATACAAGAGAGGACAGACAGGACGCCTTACAACACCAACCAGACGGAAAGTCTTGTAACTACTACAGAATTATACACATTCATCATTTTGTTACCGTTTGCAAATATAACAAGTACTATACCAAAATTAACTTCCATTCATTCTTTCCTAAAGTTAAAAAAAACTAAAACAATATTTAGTAGTCACAATATTAAGTATTCAAAGTTAGCCACGACATAGATACACTACTAAGATGTGAAAAACACCTAAACTTTTAAACCAAATGAAAAGGAAATTGCACAGTGCATATACAGTATAAGTAACGCTTATTATATACTACTTCGTTAAACATTGCGTAATTAGTACTAGTTGCTACGTTTGGAGACACACCTGTACTCTCGGCATCGGGCAGCTTGGAATCGCTGTTGAGAATTGGTCGGAAATGTTCTCCGTCTGCTCCGGGATTCGAACCCGCGCTCTCGAGATCCACAGTGGAGAATCTTATCCACTCGACATCGGGCAGCTTGGAATCGCTGTTGAGAATTGGTCGGAAATGTTCTCCGTCTGCTCCGGGATTCGAACCTGCGCTCTCGAGATCCACAGTGGAGAATCTTATCCACTCGGCCCTGCAGGGCCGAGTGGATAAGATTCTCCACTGTGGATCTCGAGAGCGCAGGTTCGAATCCCGGAGCAGACGGAGAACATTTCCGACCAATTCTCAACAGCGATTCCAAGCTGCCCGATGTCGAGAGTACAGGTGTGTCTCCAAACGTAGCAACTAGTACTAATTACGCAATGTTTAACGAAGTAGTATAGAACTTATTCAACCATTATTGAAAACATTCAGTTAGATTAAATAACTCTGATCTACATTATTGAATATGGTTTGTACTTTATGTTTGTTTGATATTCATTTAGTATTTACAACAATTTGTTACATTGCTTTTAGTCTATTTACTATCAAGTTATGAGGATCGTCTCTTAAATAAGAACATTTATAATCCTTCACATTCAACCAGAGCTTGATACACATGTAAACACACACAACACAGTAATTTTGTCAACCTTATCTGACAACCCCAGTTCAGCAATTTGTGTAAATATTTAAACACGAATATGTCGCGGACCGTTAAAAAATACTCAGAAACCAACGCCGAGCTCCGTAACGTGAACAGTCCGACAATTATGGACGTCGGCAGGCGAATCCAGTATGTCGGCACGTGCGAGCGATCCCACCGGAAGACCGTTCGGACAGAGCCGTCACCGTTACGAGGCCGACGCCTCGACTGAATTCTCCCGAAAGTAAGAGGAGAATTCTGTAGACCACCACCATGACAGATTCAAATTATGGTGCTACAGACAACCACAACACCAATGGTCTCGCTAGCTGCCACACAACTCGCATCATCAAAGGAACCACGTCACCCACATCGACTGCCGTGCATCTTCTGCACGACCCGGAGTAGATCCGTCCGAGCTGTAGCAACCTAGAATGCACGCTCGCACGTGAATCCCAGTTTTGTTGCAGAGTAGGTGATTGCCTGGCATGTACATCAAGACAATGTGTCCAACACTCTGATATGTAGCATTTTACATCCTATCAAAGTCGGACCACGAAAAATACTTATTTTTATCAATGGAGATGCCGCGAGTGGGGATCAAACTCACTATTTGTTACGAGAGCCAGTATGTATCCGTTAACGTTCGCTGCTAAATCGATGCCTTCCTGGAGTGCTCTTTAACTGAATTGCTGCAGAACCCCATTCCAACCAGGAAACTCCAGGCTACATGCAGCTAATATAGCCAACAATAAGTACAACATGTTGGCGAGGCAGGTCCCAAAGTACAAGATATTAAGAAGTCATTGCAAGAAATTAAAATATAAATTTAGGTAATTAATTACATGCTTGAATATTGAACGGCACTCCCGTTTTTACTTTAACTGACCTACATCTCGTTAATGCCGTGACCACGCCTGCACCCACAACCAGACAGAGATCGTGCATCTGCCTTAAGAAATTCTGTGAGGCCAGCGAAAAACTGGGGTGCATTTTTGTACAAAATTTTAATAAGTGATTCACTGACAATTCAAAAAATATTCAAACCCTCGACAGCAGTTTTATGTGATAAGGTTAGCCAGTGTATGTAATGCTACAACTGTTCCCCAAATTTAGTACCATATTAGTTTGCTGAGAACAGAAAAATTAACCACTAACATCAGAACAGTTAATAAAAGGTACACTTAAAAGAATCGGTCGTATTTTATACGCGTGACGTCGAGATTTTCGTTAAAGTTTTGGTCAGTACTATCAAACGAAGACTAAAATGTAAAATGTAGCACACTATTTCACGTAAAAATACTTTCCTTGACATTATGGTAAAACATTTATTAAAAACTAGAGGCAGTGAAGCGCGTCGTTTGAGTTTCAATGAAAATAAATAAGCTTTGATTTAGAGTTAAACAAACTTAATGAAATTTGGTTTTTAATAAAGGAAAGCATTTTGAAGTAACATATCGTGCTATTTTTTCTACTCGAGTCTTTCTCTTGTTTAGTGACAAAAAATATAACGTAAATAACGACACCTTGCGCTTTAACTAACTTACACTTCTGAAGTCTGTATTTAAACAAACATCACGAACCCACAAAGAACCAAGAAGTTACAAATTTAAAGCTCGTGCCTTTCAAACCATAACAAACCTGAATTTCCAGATAATGAGCAATGTCATTTAAAAAGGAATACAATTTCACATAGTATACGCAAAACACACCGATTGAAGAGCACGCCACAAACATCCATATATTTCAACACTACAAAATACTGCATCCACTGAAGTCATCAAATGTAAAAGTTCCAACTCTGAAGCAGTGAAAAATGAAGTTACAGCAAACAAATCAGTGCTTTAAAAGTAAAGTCTCGTGTTGTACAAATCTTCTGCCTCCTCACCATCGCCCCCACGAGCCAGCTGGACTTGCACTATAATCGTTATAGTATGACACCTCTGGTTGCTCCCTGTAAAACGGTTTGTACGGTCTTTCGGGCTCCATCTGCCAATTGTTACTTCTGGGCTGTCTGTAGTTTTCCCCTGCGTTACTCCAATACGATCGCCGATCTTCGTACGCTTCTTCCTGAGGATAACGACTGCGTTGATACCTGTCGTAACTCTGGGAAGGATATCGTTCGTCGTCGTAAAAAAGGCCTCCCCGCGGACCGGGTTCGTAGAATTCCCTTTCTGGTCTCCTGCGAGGATATTCCATGCTGTCGTACGAGGAGTACTGTGGTTCCATGTCGTAAGAGCGCATCGGACGGTCCCTTCCATGAAAAACGGGGCCGCGTTGAAACCTCGACGGCGGACCTCCTCTTCCCAAAAGAGCGCGGCGCGGCATCCTCGGAGGACCTCTCTCCCCCCTCGGGCCTCTCGGGGCCGACCTCCCCCTGCCGGGAAAGCCTCTGTCGGAGTAAAGTCCCCTCCTGCCTGCTCTCCGACTGCCTCTTCCTCCTCTCCACGTGCCCGTTTTGCGTTCCTTTGCCGGACGAGCCACGTTTACCACGCCTACCTTCCGCTCGAAGACGAGAATTACCTCGGAATGCAAAGTGTGTGGCGAAGAGTCGACGGGTATTGCCTTCACTGGTACTAGCGGATCAGACTTCAGTTCTTGAGGATTTGAGCGGTACAGATCAACAATCCATCTCGCTGCTGCGTGTGCAGTAGATATGACTATAGCAAGTTGCTTTATCGTACCAGTGTTTCGCAAAAACTCAACCGTCTTGCTACCTGTAAAAAAAAAATATAGAAAATTACATTCCTTACTAACAGCCAGTCGTAGAATGTTCAGTTAAACTCTAATCCAAACTTAAGATTTTTCAAATACACACTAACCGACAGTTTGCTATCTAAACAGTCTTGATTCTGGTAACAAATTCATTTCCGCACGTCACTTCGTGGGTAAGAAACGAGCTAGAAAACAAATCACAGCTGCTGTGCATTTTTCAGCGTGCATATAGAATATTGGTACTAGTTTTAATGGACGAATAGGCTAAAAACAGAGAAGTTGGCTAAAGTAATAATCTGTTCCACCCAAAGAACTTAAAAACACTAGAACGAACACTTATGCCGGTTCTACAGTGGTGACGGAAGCGGAACGGAGTCCCAATCCTGACGCAAGACACACCCCAGCCGTAACAAACAACGAAAATAGTAATCTACATTGGTAAAATATTCCGCTACCGTTCAGCCAATCAGAAAACCTTTGGGTTTGTATTTGCGGTGTAAGTATGGCTATCAGAGCCCGCCAAAAGCGCGTTTCGCTGCTCTGTTGTTATTAACGATCGCTGATTGGCAGACTGCCATACGAAAACGCAAGAAGTTGGGAGATGGACTTCGATTTTTAAGACTCCGTACCTCCTTCCGTCGGCCTTAAAACCGGAAGTTGAATGTTGGGTACCCCAGTTATTGGGATTCCGTTCCGCTTCCGTCACCATTGTAGAACCACATTATACTCTTTGCAAACCTTCTGTAAAGTGATGCCTTGCAAACCTTCTGTAAAGTGATGCCAACATGCTGTGCTTTATCAACCCGTCAATTTGGTACACAATTCTACTGGATACAAGCATTGTTCTTTACATTTTACATAAGTGCAATACAACTCCAAATATCCAAAACGAAGGGGAGAGGGGCCCGATTTCTGAAAAGCAAAATTTTGAATAATACAGAAGTTTTATTCTAAGTGAAAAGGTGCAAAGAAACTATAACATTTATCCCCAAAAACATTTAATTACTACTACACTGATAGTATGTATTAAGTTCGTCACTGCTTTAAAAATAGTCAGACATCTTTGTTTGAATTTTTTTTCACACCATTTTTTGGCTACATTGTCCCTCCACCGTTTTATTAACAGCACATTAAGAGTTGGCTTCACTTGAAGCATGGGAAGTGACTATTTTAGTTACATTTTTGGTCACTAAGACCGAAATGGAAAAAGTAGAACATGACCTCTTCTCTTTACACGATTTGTATTGTTCTAATTAAAATCAGACGTTCTTTTCGTTAGAACTCGGATTGCGTACTTAATACACTATAATTTTTAACAAATCGTGCACCAGCATGTAAACGGATGAATTTTGAAGTGTGTGAGGTAGTGTTCTACTTTTTCCATTTCGATCTTTGTTTGGTAATAGTGACCCAAAATGTAACGAAAACAGTCATTTCCCGTGCTTTAAGTGAAGCCTACTCTTAATAACAAAAACCAGTTCAGACCACTTCAGTTAAGCAAAGTTTAGATAACCAAGGTATTAAGCACATACAAGGTCCGTTCAAAATGCGCCCGACCTCAATATTTCCGCAGAAACAAACAAAGCACGGTGCAGTCGTCACAGTGGAGACGTTCAACATCCCCACGGCCAAACAAAGCACGGCAGGTGCGCAGCAACGTCAGTGACGTCGGCCGTTTTCTTCGATTCCCGTGGGGTGATGCATCACGACTACGCACCACCAGGCCAAAACATTACCGAAGAGTACTACCCGGAGGTTGTCCGTCGCGTTCGTGACGCCGGCCAGCGCNGGAGACCGGATCCGTGGGAAGCGGGAACTCGGCAGCTTCACCACGACAACGCACCGGCTCGTTCCTCGCATGTGATTCAGACTTCTTGGTCAAACACGTCACTCCTGTGGTTCATCAGGCTCCCTACTTTCTTTGTGAACGTCGACTGTTCTCCAAGCCGAAAATGCCACCGAAAGGGACCCGAGTCGAGTCCGAAGAAGACATGACATGGAACGCGACACCCCAGCTGAACTCCATTCCCAAAAAGGCATTCCAGAAATGCTTCCAACAATGGCGGGACTGCTGGGAGAAGTGTGTGCAATCCCAAGGAGACTACTTTGAAGGGGATTACGATTTCAGACCTCCACGTGAGTAATTGTATTTTTCTCAGCCAAAGGTCGGATACTTTTTGAACAGGCCTTGTATACCTGTGTTAATACGTAGGAAATAAAACTTGATTCGATTCTTGGCCTTCAATTTTGATACAATTGAATTTCTTGTATTTTGAGACCACTCAGAAATAAAGTCCCATGCAACAAACATTCTCTTTAATTTACTTACTTATGTCTTGCTTTTGTGGATTGAGCACAAACAGAGTCTTCTTTAGGGTCAACGCCTTGAGCTTTTCTTCCAAGACGTCTTCCAACTCCTCCGTAAACAGTTCGTAATTCGTGAGGTCGTTCTCTGCGGCTATTTTTTTCGCTTCTTCCACGTAATCGGGACTCGCTCCGAACCCTAACACGTGCCCGAAAGACTGAAACGGAAAAGCGGAAAATGATATTTTAAAACGGAAGTGCTAAATGCACCATTATCAATAGTGTTTCTTTTAATATATGTAAGAGGTAATTACAGGAAATTGTGTTTCACAATATTAGGGAGTGGTATGACCAATTTTAATTTGGCCCTTTTTAGCACTTGCTATCTATTTTACAAATTAGCCTTGTACCTTTTTTTTTTTTCTTTTAAAATCATTATTTTATTTTTTATGAAAATGCATGTAATTTTATACACTGCGTTATTTTGGCAACCTGATTTTTCAGATAGTTTTCAATTTCACCCTAGCCTTCCTACTTTGAAGGAATGACTGCCCCTGCTAGTAATCTTTGAAACCATTACTATAAGCTGAGTTCCCAAAAGTAAAACTTCAGATGAAATGGACACTAACCTTGACAAAAATTCCTCACAAGAAAGGAACAATATAGTTTAACCTATTTCTAATGACAGATGTCACTTCCCTACCCCCAACATCCGCTCGCCCTCTCCTTCAATGACAGAAAACTCTCAAACAATCTGGATAGTGCATAGTAAACGATGGTTGGAAAGAACGAACTCGTCAGTAATTGAGGAGTGGATTAAGAGGCTGCATTACATTTAACGTTACATTAATATTCGGATAAAATGTAAAAATTCAGCGTACCGTTGAACATCAAACGTCACAATTACGTTTGCGAATTTGGTGCCGACGTGTTTTCAACTGACGGAGTGATAACTGTAATCTTGTAACCTTGGTTTAGACAAAATAAAGGATGAAATCTAGTGTTTAATGTCCTATCTACACCTGATGGGTTATTTAAGGATGATAAACGTGGGATTCGAACCCGCAACCTCTCAGGCCAGAGTGCTAGACCAAGCAGGTCTGCGAGAGAGAGAGTGAAAATAAAAAAAAGATTATGAAAGTAAATAAAGGTGGTGATTGCCTCAGTTGGTGTAGACATTAGCTTACTCTAAATATGCTCCGATTTATGACAATAGGAAGCTTCATAGTTTGGAAACTTGAAGAAAAAAAGTAGAGCTGTAATAAGCCATTCTGTGTGTAAAAAGCTTGACTACCTAACCTATGGAGGACATCCTACACTTTGCCTAGCAGCAGGAGGAACCAAAGATGCTAGTTTAGTAAAGCAGTTGCTGTGAAAATAACAGTAACACACACAAAGGTCAGAGACAGCATGACAATGTAAAGAACCTGTGATGGATAGATAGGTCATCGATCAAACAAAAAGCTCGCCATTGAATTGAGTCGAGGAGATTGAGATGCGTTTTAGGGGCACCACGTGTGAACATTATTCCAAAATAGGGGACCGACAGGTTGGCCTAGTGGTTAGAGTGCTCGCCTCCTGATCGGGAGGTCCCGGGTTCAAATCCCGGGGCCGACTCCTATCCCTGGGTAAAAAGGGTTATCCTACGAGTNTGCCTGTGAAGCACTCCACACTAAGGTATGATCGTAGGCGTGTTCCGGGAGGCACGTTAAAGGCGGGTCCCATCGATAAGTGTTCGACATAAAAGATCCCACCTCCGGCTATGTGTCGGCCGAGTGGCAAAATTCAATTATCCTGAAACGTCATAACGACGCGGATGGGGTCTCCATTAGACCTGAGATGTCATAACAGTGGGACCATAATCCAATAGCATAGCATAGCATCCAAAATAGGGCAAACTTGGGCCTTGTAAAGAGTTGTTCAGCGGTAAAGTATTTCCTTGAATGGGGAATGTTTCGGCTATAACAGACATGCCATGAAAGATCAGAGGAGTGAGTAATGCAACTGAACCCACGACCTTTGGTGTGACAGCATGTATTGAGAGAAGTACAGACACTCTCAACATTTTTCAATCAACCCACATACTTGCTACAGTATGCACAAATATATTTATTGTCAATGTACTCAAACAAAACCTTAACACATCTGATGATGTTGAATTCCCTAATTTAAGGCCAATTTTAAACAAGTAACGTTAATAGTTGTTGTTTTTGTTTGCATAACATTTCAATCACTTTTATTAGTGGTGAAATTACAGTCAAAACACAAATAAAACTTCCTCGATTGTGTTCTGATGCTGTCTTAATACAGTTTACAGTTAAACACCTTATTTTAACAAAACTTCAATACTTATGTGCACCTTCCATCATTTTTACATCTGTTGAAATGTCAAGTTACAACTAATATCCATCATATTCTCTTTTTAACTGCTAACATAAAAACTTACCTTAGAGAGAGCCAACGCAGAGGCATACGACCCCAGAGACACTTCGACGAGCGCAGTCTCGTTCGGCTCCGGACAGAGTTCGACCACGGAGTCGTACAGGACCTCGTAGGCTTTGGTGTTGTACGGGAAAATAGTGGTCGGATACAGTTTAAACTTGACGTCGTTCAGCGTTTCCTCGATGAACGGCTTGCCCGACAGTAGCGCGGGAGACGAATCGACGTTCGCACCCCTGAAAGAGAGAATCGTGGAACGGTTCCGTTTACGTAACGAAACTTAAAACTATTTAAATAATAAATGTCATAATTTTGCCGAGACGACGTAAATCAAACACGGGCATTTGGAACACATTCTGCTGTTCGTGTTGACGATTTTAGACCATTAGGTTTGACCTCGACCAAAGCTACACAAGACGTCGTCCACGTGAATCTGGCCACGAGATCAGAATTTTGTCTAGCCGATCGGCCTGACACGAGAGAAATCGTCAACGTGAACCGGAGAATGGGTTGTAAATGTCCTTGGGTTCAATCCCCGCAGTGGGAACAAGAACTTTTGAACTCTACCCACACATATTTAGAATACTACATTGTTAGGATGATGACAATGTGTTGCGTTTTATGTTGTATTGACACCTGATGGATCAACTTGATTAATGAAGATGAATAGACATCTCAAATCATCCATCCATGCCTCACACAAGATTCGAACCCATAACACCTCGATCTAGTGCTCGGTATACCAGACAGGACAACTCGTTGTTAGGAAGTGGTAAACACGATTGTAGCAGTGGCATATTGGGAAACCAACTGATGTTCCCCAATTGTAAGTTTCCAAAAAGACCATTTCCTGCCTCAAAGTTCATTAATAGCAATTGCATAATTCATTCAAACTATAAATATAACTGTCGTTAGTAAACCTTTGGTGCAAACTGTACTTTCTGTAAACACACAAACTGGCAGTGACGATAGCTTGCCCAGTGCGTCAACCATCTTTCGCCACACTTGCCCGATACGTCATGCGCCAGTCATCGCTGATCTGTAGAGTAAAACCCAAATGACGTAAATTGGCATCTTTGTACTGTCTACGTTCTAAAATGAATTTAGACTAACCATGAACTTAAATGTCTGTCAATACACAAAATTTGAGATCCTACACAACAACTCTCAATATAATTCTAATCTGAACATTTTTAACAATCGTCGATTAATTTCTGTACAACTTTCGAGGGGAACGTACGGACGTTGCACCCGATTTGGACAAGACTTGGTGATGTCAAAGTAGTAGTCAAACAACATCGACTGATAAAGCAATACGACGCCGTATTCATAAATGGTGGAGAAAATGGGGTGTAAAGTGACATGCACTCNGTCTTATATTCAGTTTGCGCATCATTAGAAGTGGATCGGCTTAGCCTGATCGATTGAATGCTCGGCACGTAATCACGACATCCTGGGATCCATCCAGGCTTCGAGCAACATTTTTTCCATTTATTTCGTTACCTCGTAACCGTTTCTGTGTCCGTAACATCGATGTGACGTGCAAATACGTACAACAGAAGTTCTGAAAACATATTTGTTGTTAAAACGGTGTACACGGAGAAAGAGGCATTTATTGCAATGGGGTAGGTACTATTCAGTCAAATGAAATGTTTGTTATTGATAAACTGTTCCCAAGGGACATCACATATATTTTCTAGTACTGAAACATTTACCGATACATATCAACTGACTCGACAGCACTCCAATGGAACAAATGTGTATACAGACAACGTCTTAAACACAAATAACAAATATGGTTTTAAGAGTTAAAAAGTAACAAGAAAGGTCTTACCTTACTCCTTAAAAAACGTCTATGCGCTCTAACACGCGATATTTCATCTTTGGGCTTTTCCCTCCCGGCTTCGTCGGCGACTCTTTATGCAGTTGTGATTTCATAGAGTGACAGGTGGTCGTGGTTTCTTTCGATTTTTAAAAATAGGAGTTATGTAAATGTTCACTGATTTGCGGTTCACTAGGCAGAAGTCGCTAACAAAAAACCGTTGCACTTTTTTTAAAGGATTTCCTATGACACTGAGCACTTCATCGTTGTTAAGAGCTCCCGGCGTTGTTTACAGATGTTGAGGCGGTATCAGAAGGAATTTGGACAGGAGTAAGACCTTTCTTGTTACTTTTTAACTCTAAAAATGAGTTCCTACTCCAGTTTCCGACAAAACATTAAACAAACATGGTTTCCGAACTTTAGTTACACATATGTGCACATCGTGTTACTATGGACATAGAAGTGATTACAAGTAACCAAAATTAACAACAATAAAATATAGCTTGTGTGACTACTAAAGTCACAAAAACCACTGACAACACTAGGACAGAGGAAAAAATTTGTTAGTANNTNCGACTCTGTTTTTGCTGTTGCTTGGCACCATTATTTACAAAGAGAAAAGTGGACACATAAGCCAATATTTTTTTTTTCGGTAAGGCATTAATCGGAAGAGAAATTATAAGTCTGGACCAAACACGGCCACGTCCCACCTTTTTGCCGTAACTCACAATTCCACTGGGGCAGGCAGCCAATCATCGTTTAGTAATTGCACCGTGCACACCACTGCGTACGCCCGAGCACGCGGGCCGACGCACACTAACGTCTGAAGCACAAACGTAAAACGTAGAAGACGAAATTGAAAGGGTGACGACAGATGCTGAACTTGTAATTAATGCTGCGATTTTGATTGATAAAAGTGAACTTAAACTAAAAAATAAAAATGACAATAATATGTGGAAATCTGTGACTGGCTAGAATCTTATGAAAAGTCTCTAGACGTTGGATTCCTGCCACGACTGATTAGTTCTGATTACCAACCCACTGTAGAATATTACATTAGATTAAAACACAAGATCATTAACAGTGTATTTGTGAGTTACGAAGAGTTAATTCTGAATATATTTGAGCTACAAGTCGAACATAAACCTGATGGCAAAAATACTATTTTATGAATAACGACATATACTACTCATATATTTACTGTTGTCACATAATGATCCTCATAGAGCAAAACATAGTCACAAAATTCTAAGCATAATGGTTTATTAATTTATATACTATATTTGTTACATCTCGAGAGATATTTCTATTCTTGTCGTCGGGCACTTGAAATCGCTGCCGAGAATCCTTTGAAATTTTTCTCCGAATCAGAGATTCGAACCCGCGTGCACCGTCGAGTACGTAATCCACTGGGCTAGCCGAGTGGACTATGTCTTCGACGGTAGATCAAGGGTTCGAATTCAGAGCCAAAGAAAAATTTAAAGCAAATCTCGACAGAAATTAAAGATGCCCGATGACAAGAGAAGAAATATACAGGGTGTTTAAAAAATGTGTACAAAAAATTGGAGAGCGTGTTCTTTGGATCCAATAATGTTATTAAATTTTTTTTTCAGACCTTTCAGACTTATGGTTTAGCCACAATTAAG
>KZ869748.1:64441-75574 GCA_003456935.1 Machilis hrabei | reverse complement strand
TTAAATTCTGACAAAACTATTGGACTGAGACCTGTAGGAAAAAAAATTTGATAACAAAATCGGACCCATAGAATCGCGTGGTGAAGTCCGTGTGCGCGAATTTTTCATCACCCTGTATATATATATATATATGGTTGTTTGTTTCAGTAGCCGTTGCAAACATTTTCTGTTTCGCACTAAATCTGACAGTGTACAGTTACAGGATGTCCCAGAATGTTATCATTTTTATAATGGTGGATACAGTAAATTAAAAAAAGAAGAAAACATACATTGAAATTCACTCTCAAAAGCTTCAATTTCACGTACAGTGTCCTGATAATTAGTTATAAAAATAAAAACAAAATTATTTGGTAAAATTATTAGGCGGGTAAAAAACATACGAAATCTGGTAAATTGACTTTTGACGTAGATCTTTATTTTAAAGTCAAATATATTAGCAAACTTTTCATGAATCTAACCCCGAACATCACAAAATAAAAAAATACCGAATAATAAAATGTCACTTCACGTCTTTGTTTTATTTTGCCATACCGAATTCACAATTTCAAAGATTGACCAATATTTGGGGATATTATAGACCCAGATTAATGCTACAAAGTGAAGCAAATAAATGTGTTGTCCATTAAACCCTCACTAACAGTACTTGTTAAACTTTGTATCCTAAAAAGTAAAAATAAAGATTTATATGAAGATTATATCCGACCGTTTATAGCTGACCCAACAACAGAGCCTCAACTGTTTCACTGTTTTCACCAGACTTCGTGTGCGAAACCGTGTTGGCTGTTTTTCAGTATTTGGAATCATAATTGCAATAGCAATGATATTATTATTAAAATTTCAACAAATCCGCAGGAGTGTTTCTGACGCTCATACCAAAACTACTCTCAATATTTATCTGATCTTACTTCTTAAGGTCAAAANAATGCTGGAGAATATTCAGAGAACAATATAATTCGGCCTAAATCAAACACACTTTTCAGTCTAGAATTCCAGATATCAGAATATATTGTGAACGCAAAACAGTGCTGACAAATGGTTAATTATAATTTGAATCGTAAAAATATATGTGTAAGTCTAAGAAACATGACCCCGAATGAAGTGTATAAAAATGTGTGTACACTAATATAGAATAAAGTATACCCACTTGTTTAATCGAGGGATAATCATTACACATCCTGCTTTAGTCAGAATCAAATACACGATACATAACATATACTGTATATTTAACAGCTTCTACACAATAAAAGTGTTAATATTGGAATTGCTAAAAATTTCAAAACGAAAATATAGCTATTATTCTAGTTAAAATATAATTGAATTAATATGTAATATAGCTATTTAGTTTGCGTGACCAGTTGTTTGTCCATCGTAAGCATCGTTAATATTGCAACTGAAGTTATGATGGTTGCGACTGTGATCCCTTTATTCCTTTATAAACTTTGTTACCAACCACCTCCCTCCTCTCCGCAGTCACGAGTGGTCGCTTCTTTTTGTATCCCATAACCGTGACACAAAGTAGCGTGAGTCACGGGACGGCCGTGAGGTGGCTCTGTTTCGACCGCCAGGGAATTGATCCACCTGAATAAAAGACGTATTTAGCTTTTGAAAGAAGCGAGTGTTGAGCCAGCGACTGCAGGTTACGCTTTCGATTCGGACGAAAACCTGGACAGTATTAAATATTTCTCTGGTGCCACATAAAAACATTTTATTTGAGAGGTCGTACAGTATGTTCACTCGAATACGTTTTCGCTGTTTTGTCAAATGGAAATAGGCTAAGCAAATTATAGCTCATCTCTCAAGCTATTGGTTATGTCCTTTAGCTTCTAAACACCATACTGTGAGTTGCTGCCCTAAAGGACACTATCAAAGCGTCAGGACGCGTGGTAAACAGGCTTTATCCTGTTTCGAGTCTTCCAGTACATACGAGGACGGGTAAAGAGTAACATCCTGGCGGTTACACGGCAACGACGAACTAGAAGGTAAGGTGGCAGAAGTGTCCATCTGCTGATTAGTAAAATGCGTTCGCTTCATTATATTTCTTACTATATAGCTTATTGTCACGTTTCTGCACTTTTCACTGCCACTACCATAATTACACGTATGCACAGTAGACACTAGGTTCATTTNAAAAAAAATAAACTGTAATATAATGAACTAAGATAATATTCATATGTATATTTCTCTATCGTTTTCATGATACTGTATACTGTTCACTCATTGACCCCGGAGATATCCAGTGGGCAAAGCAATGTCATACAATCTCTTGTGAGACAAATCTCGCAGGAGCATTTCTGAAATACAGAACGAAAGNAGATATGAAGCTACAAAAGNNAATTGCTAAGATACTCGNAAGAAGAAAGAATTAAAACGAACNGTACTATTACGTATGTTTNTATGCCCCTGTATTTTAATGCTNCCCCCNCCCNNAAAAAAAGCAAACAGAATAACATAAATACTATAAACCTATATCTGTAATCTTCAAAGCCATTATACATTTGCCGTTTATGTTAACAGTGAGGATGTATTCACATTTAAAATATAAATGTTCACCATAGGTTATATCAAATTTGAGCAAGGTATTTATATTGTACACTTTCAAAATTTGAAGTCTTATATTTCCTCATAAAATCAGCTGTATGTTTTTACAATAATAATAAATTAAAGCTGGTTAAACAGCAATGGGATTTAATTTAAAAAAAAAAATGGAAACAATAACATTATTCTTATTTAGCAGAAACCATACACATCATTTGTTTTTTCTTAAATGGTTCAGTGGGCATTTTTCAGACATACGTTAAATTACAATTCAAAAACCGTTTAAGATAGTTTTGCTGTTTACAATTTTGTTCAAACTGTTTNCATGGTACAGGGACCCACATTCACCATGAAAATGTTTGCTAAACGTAAAGCGATAGAGAAATAAAGCCACTGGGGGGATATAAGGAAGTGAGCTAGTATTTTAACATTGTGTTTGTAATTTAGAATAGCTATTAGAACTACGCACACTGAATTTTGCTATACGTATTTTTAGTTGTAAAATATTTATTTTAATTTTTGGACATTTGCTTTAATGATCTTATGAATTGTCTATATCTTTAATACGCTCACAATTCTTCACCAGTAGGAGGATGCCAGTTACACAACTAAAATGGAATGAACGCTACAAGTTCATGTATCAGATATCTTAGAAATAAATTTTGATATTTAACTTGGTTAACATTTGAGTTCCATTTCCTCTCTAAAATTTTAACATTTTTTGGANTAAGTGGTGTTTCTTGTTGTTTATAGAGTTCCGGATTAATCAAAGTAATGATAATCACTTTTAGAAACAATAGTCAAAACAAGATTTGGTCAATAGATTTTATAAAGCTGTGTTGATGATGCCAGGTTCCAAGTTCGTTATTTGGTAATAAGTGCAATGTCAAAAGCAAAGACCATCAACAGCAGCTTTTTGTCTTTAAATTAGAAGTTTTTAATGATTCTAGTTTTGAGAGACTCATTCTTTTTTGATTGAAAGCTGCCATTTTTTATTTAGGGTCAAACATTTTCAGGAACAAGTTTCGTATATTGTATTGGTTTTTAACTAATTAGTCAAAACAATGGCTTTTCAAAATTACTAATTTAAAAAAATCAGATAAAAACTTTCAGGAACGCCAAATTACGTGCATGATGGATGATACATTATGTGCGGACCATTTGGCTAAATATTCCCCTCTGAGACATACGTTATCATGGCAGTCCATATTGATTGATATATTCCGTCCTCAGAAACCAGTCCTACAGTCCTTCAAAATTCCTACCTTCTACTTAATACTNTACCCACATTCTTGGCTGTTGAGGGGTGGTAAACTACTCGTCTTAGAACTCACCTTTCCACACCAGGAATACCTGACCTGTTAAAAAACGGCAATAATGTTTTTATGACTTTACTGTTTTATTTAATAGTCGTACAATTATGAGGAAACACTATAATTGTTGATTTATTTGTTCAATTTTTATTGAGGAGGGGATTTTAGTTGGAGGACCATTCGAGAGGTGTGAAAGANTCAATTCATAAGGGCACTGTTTCTAAAAACAGCGGGAAATTTAGAAATAAAGTCTATAGTTCTAATAATATGGATAAGTAATTAAGTATATAACGAAAATGAAATTTATTGCAGCTGAGATTCATGTTATATTATACTACTTTCATGATAAAAANATATATCTTNGTNTCACGNCGCAACCCTCAATATTCCTTAGCACTGCAGGCTGCTTTCGATAACCCTATCAGTAGCTGACTATGTAAATCAACGGTTANTGAGGTAATGTGTGGTTAAGACGNTAAAATNGTCTACTCTTTTGTGACTCAACACAGGTNACTTTCGTATTTTATTTAATAACCTATGTACAACTCTTAACGAGATGTGATACATCTTCAGAATATTAATGTATCATCGTAACGGTTCTCATGAGTCTATTGGAACTAAAGATCTTTATATTGACTAAAGGGTAATTAAAATCAATAAAATTCCAAAATGTACATACGGTGAAATGCATGGTTGTGATACTTATTTTTCGTACCTTTTTATTTTGAAAACATTCAAACTATTAACAACTGTAGGCCCTATATGTTGTGGTACAAATATGGATGGAATTCTTGCTAGAAAAGTGAGCATAGCCTATTTGTGTAAATCTGAGTTTTGAACGAACAAATGCAAAAAGATTCCGATTTTACTTGTGTTTTAATTATATTTGTACGTGCTCATTAAATTCTTAATACTATTTAACAATTATGCAGTTACCCTACCTTAAGGTACTGATAATAATATATTTATTTAAGTGAAAACAATTGCAGAAGAACGTTAAACTTCAGACAACATGCCATGTAAACAAATGAAACTTAACGTAGCTGCGTTGTTGAAACTCAGTTGTTGCAGAAAGGAGCACTTCGTACTTTTTTTGTTTACCACACAGTAGGATTGAACCCAAGTGTATTAAAATTCATGAACATTATTTGGTGCGAATATTACGAGTATTTAGACCATATCAAACAAAATGAAAGACTAATACCAACATATGTTATGCTTCACGGTTTAGTTCATTGTTCTTGAAGTTAACGAAATGTTGCTTCACTTTACAAAGTAACAAATGAACCGCATGCTTTCTGTTTTCATACCTTGGCATGAAAGAATTGCAGGTAGCCTATTTTTTAAACATATGCCATAATTATTATTGTCGTTTAAAGTAGTTTCAGCGATTTCCAGGAGGCGAGCGTCATCCTTGTTTCACTATGTACTCTTATACACTGGTGTCCAAAATTAAAGCAACACATACATAACTGAATGAAGCACACACGAACATTAATTTATTGAATGTAATTAGTATCTACCTTCTGAACCAAAATAAAAGAAGCTACATAACATCATGTCTAAGCAAAGGACTTCAAAATTAAACCATTTTTGTGCAATCAGACAATCATTCAATTTTACAGAAAAGCGGGAAACCTTTTACTTTACTTCAATATGGCATGTGACCACCTCTGGCAGCAATGCAGACCTGACAACGACGGGGCAGGCTACGCATAAAGTCACTAATGTCAGGCTTGGGGCAGTAAGTGCCATCCCTCCTGTAGAGTGATTCTCAACTCTTGGAGAGTGGTTAGTGGATGCTGGAGTGAAGAAATTCGTCTTCCTAGAGAATCCCAAACATGTTCTATAGGATTTAAATCGGGCGAACAAGGAGGCCAATCCATGTGAGCAAAACCTTGCCGGTTTACCCGAATAACTTCGTGCATAGGTGTTTTTCCAGTTGTCGTGATACCGACACGAATGCCTTCTTCTGTTTACAATACCATTCCACAATCGTCTGTTTACATTAACCCGCAATCTGGTACAATTGTATGGGTCTGTTGAAACTGAAGGGATCGTTTTATGATTGTTGCTTAAATTTTGGACACCAGTAGTTTCACATCGCTGAAACATTGCGCTCATAAAAAGTGGACTTTCCTGCACTAATATTGGACATATAGACCTTTTTGCAGTAGTCTTAAGGCGAAGTCACAGCTCTACACACTTAGTTTTTAATTTCGGGGTTTCAGTTAGAGAATCTGGCCTCCAAACACTTATTATCTGGTGAATTAAATAAGTTAAGGTCATAGATGTTACCACTTATTTTAGAGAGAAATTAGTAGAAAAACATGCAGTTTAGTGAATATTGGAGCACATTAGCCGGAAATGTGACAACGCTGTACCGTAACCAGACAAGCTGAGGTGTTTACACTTTAGAAACTCGCTTACGACTGAACAAATACAGTAAAGTGTCAGTGGCGTTAACCTTAAGGACAAGGAATATGTGCACCGAAGTTGTGTGCATATTTAGGCATGTGTGTTTGACTGTAGTATACCTACACACACTTATGCTTAGCNAAATACGTTGTGAGAATTAATTTTGTATCAATAAGACGAAGAAACACATTCGTGTCTACTCTCAACAACAGTTGATATGGCTTTGAACACTACTCGTTGAGGAGTATTTTTATTTCACATTAGTACGTGATTGCTAACTTGTACTGTAGATATGCTTTTAATTTTAAAACTAATTAGGAAATAAATGGCTTGTGAACGTTGTTTTAATTTTCTTACNAATATAAAAGTACTGTATAAAACCTGGAAGAAGAAAGAACACGGTCGTTTGCTTTACTCATTCCGAAATCGCTCAAACTTCTATAAATTGCCGCTGCAATTCTCCACATGGTTTCGTTCTGTTCTAGAAACTGCTGAATTATATTTCGTTTTAAGGCGGGTTGTTTCGGCAGCTTGTGATGTAAATAGTTTGGATTTGCCTAACAAACGTGGCATTTTTCACAGATTTTAGCCTCAAGAGTAATGTACCACAAAATAAACTTTGACAGACACTTCTCCAGTCAACGTTTTATATTTAAAATGATCTGCTAAACATTTCCACGAACCGCAGTTCACCGAATTTGAATCGCCCTTAACCCTGTGTAGGGATTACCTAAATGGAAAATGGTACAATGTCAACTTAATATTTACCAAGAAAAAAGTCAGTTTGTGCTGAATTGCATTGGCTCAAAGAATGTGTTCCTGACCATTTCTTCACCCTTTATGATTGAGTGTTTGTACCGAACAGTATTGTGTAACAATGCATCAAAAATGTGGAGCATGCTAAATTCAGAAGAAACGCTTCAACATAGGCTTTGTCATTATTATTATCTAAACTAACTGGTATTCAATATATATAAGAAACTGCCTAATTTTTGGCAATCAAATTTAACCGAATGGTTGGTATAAGCAAATGTAACTTTTTATTACGTGTTGAAACGTTCTAATGCGTCGTAAATCTGATGTGGTTTTCAATATATTTACAATACATTGTACTATTTCCAAAACACCGGTGTTTATTCTTGAGAAAGGTATGAATTTCTTATACAAAGTAAAATTATGTGTCTTTTTTAACTTTAATTACTACAACCTCGGTCATTGTTTGTGTAGTTTAGCCAATTTTGAGACATCGGAGGTCGTGGGGCTTTTATCCTATTTCAAGTACTTTGAGACTTAGCCTAAAATACTATACTAAAAGTAAAATATGTTTTTATTTAGCTAAAATAACTGAATAACGCATATTCATAATTTTCTTTCGGCTGCCTCCTGTATCCTAGAGACACGGAGTACAAACAGCGTCAAAGTCGATATAATGACTTTGACTACGGATCGACACTCTCTAAGGCGTCAATCATATTAGATTTGTTTTTAATTACTGCACTTTATGTTAAACAAATCATGACAGATATTGGCACCGAGACCTAAAATGTCATCCTTTCAAGAAGTAACATATACTATGTACTTCTGGCAGTAAAACAACATTAAAATTTGGAGCTTTATGTGTGACTTCTATTTTCAATAAAATTATTAGTTGAACAAAATACAAGTTCTCAGTTATCGGTAACACCAACGAATTTTGTTTCAAGTCATTTACTTCAATTGTGAATTTACAGTTACCATGGTTCGGTGTATCTTTTTTCCAGTAAATACGTACGACATATTACGCTAACTAAAATTTTCTAAACTTATATGTGTCTTCAAATAGTAGAAAAGACCGGTAAATACTTGTAATTAAGAAGTGGTAACCCATAAACTAAGTACTCTTCATTCCATGGGTGACACGAAAATTACAGTTAAGGAAAGCAATCACTATTGCTGGGGTCTGCGTACAAAGACAGTAGATCGCCAGTCATAAGAGTATGGATGCTAATTTCATTGAAGGGTTAGTAAAGTTTTAAATTATTGTTTTGCTTTGTATTGAAGAAAATCATACACCGTTAGCTTTTCTTTAAACGTATTTTTGGTGGTACCCACGATCCCTTTACCTGTGACTGGCCACTCAGACGATGATGATGTGCTGTTTAACGTCCACTCAACGCATTAAGGTTATATCGAGACGGTCAACGAATCACTTCTGCTCAATGGCATGATTATGAAATGATGATGAACACTTTTTTATTCAGACGGTGAAACATCCATGCCATGACCGGGATTCGAACCCGGGACCTCGAGTGGGCATGCTAGTGACTTAACCCATTTTTAGGGCCGAACGTTTGTAGCATTAACGATAAGCGCGAAATACATTACATATGTCTGCCATTTATTAACTGCATGAATTAGGTGGTACGAATGACAAAAATGTGAAAATAGTTTCAGCTAATTTAAGCGAAATTCTCCTATACCCGCGATAATAGCGATTAATAGAGAAAATATACAAAATTAACGAAAAAAAAACTCTAAAAGTGTTAAAAGTGAGAACATAAATCGGCATTTATAATTATTGTCTTTAAGGTTAGAATTACTGTCTTTAAAATGTTGTACAGTATTGCATTGGGTATTTTACAAATATCATTACAATATGTACTGAATTTATGTTTTTAAATTAATGCTACAAACTGATAAAATTCAATATTTTCTTGCTACAAAATGCTAAATCTTCTAAAATAAATGATACACACTTGCAAAATGTTTGTTATAAAAATTCGGCTCTACCCATTTTTATCCATTGGGTGTTCAAAACACCGCGAGTAAAATAAGTTTTTGAACATATGTGCTTGAAGTCTCAAACAGGAATGTTACATGTTTTGTTTTTATATTCTATTAGGGAGATCAAGTTTTGAGATATCTCCTAGACATGAAATGTGATCCTCGATTTGACTGTATCGTACAACACCAAACTAATTCTGTGAGTCCAGTTACGGTGAAAACAAGTTTACCTCTTGTTATTTTCCTTTGAAGGGTGGTAGTAATAAAACATGGCACTCATCCTTTAAAAACACATTAAATGTCCGATTTAATAAGCAGGACAAATATACCTAAATCAACCTTCCTAAAAGTGTGAAATCCCAGTCCTTACCCAAACACACACAAACAAATGTTGTGTTTACGAACTAGGAGGACAACAACTGTTTTCCTTGTATCCACCAGTAATATATCACAATCTAACAAAACATACAACATTTCACAATAAACACATTTTGTTGTCAATTCCGTAAATTGCAACGTAATTCTGTATGTTAGACCCAGCATATGTTTACATGTTGTAAAATAAAGTGTTAGACTTCAGGTTAGTACTTGCGTGATATTAAATTTTTAGGTTGTTTTATTTCGTCGACTGGTCAGCTGATTTTTAGGATTAGCGAAAAGCAATATTTCAATTTATTCTGGCCAAGCATCGCGATGGTTTTGTAAACTACATTCGGGCTTTTAAATATAAATTTTGGAACAGTACAAATAGTTTTCTTCCACCTAACATTACGAGCCGTTTAATTTCTTCACAAGTGTCAAGTAGTAATAATAACAGTATTCAAGTAAGGATGGTGACCAAATACTTCCCACTAATTAAAGCACGAATAATACAATTTGTAATGACTCAAAAGTCGTTTCGAATAAATTAATTATATTTGTCAAGAAATGCAGATACAAACGCATCATGGTCATGAATTAATAACTGAAATAGGACTAGTGGATCTGCTAACTGTAGACTTTCCTCAGCTGACTAATTGTGAAAATGACACTAAATCTGTTAAAACGTACAAAATATGTGACAAATTAAAAATCATCAATATATTTCCCGCTTTTCCTCACGATGACGGCACCTTGTTCAGTCACAACTGTAAAACTAGTAGTAGCCTGATTTCAACTAGAGTTGTCGCTAGCCTGCCCCGTGTAGAAATGCCACACCAATCCGGTGAANGTACAAAACATAAGGCAAATTAAAAGTTTCAGAATGATCTCTCAGTTCAAATTCCAATATAAAAATTTCAAAATGACCCCACTCTTTTACGTATGCCATTGCAATTCGTTAAACATTATTGAAGGTACGATTAAATAAGACATCATCACAATGGTTTCCATAGCTTCAAATTGTTGATAGAATGAGCTACTACATCGGATAGAACATAACGTTACAACTGATGATGGGGTAGAAAGCTCAGAAACTGTGTGAAGTAAATTCCTGTTTGTAAAAATTGCAACACCATGAAGGAATCACGCCATTGAGCTGAAACTTACAGCAAATGCAAATTAGGGTGTGCTATGCAAATGATTAGAATTTCAGAGTCACCGCGCATGCGTGGGCTGAGCAGTGCCCTCGGAACTGCTGTTTTAGCCGTATAAATAGAGAGTTATAACGGGACGTCTATGGTTGTCTGCCAGCGGTAAACGTTTCGACAGAGGGCGCCATATGAGCAATTTACGGAGTTTGAACGGGGATGAATGATCGGCCTTCGTGAAGGGAGTTTTCCTATCGTGTAATAGCAGCTCGTATGGACTGCAATGCCACGACAGTGATGCGAGTGTGGAAGCAGTGGGTTGAAGAGAACCGGACGTGTCGCAAATCCGGCAGTGGGCGACGAAACGTTACGACAGCACGGGATGACAGACACCTGATCCGCATGACAGTGACGGACCGTACAGCTTCATCTCGACAGTTGGCAGAACGTTGGAGCACTGCTACAGGTGTGTCATTGTCTGCTCCAACAATTCGTCGGCGTCTGCTGCACCGTGGACTGCGTGTACAGGATTCCCCTGACGCAAAACCATCGACGCCTGCGGATACAATGGGCTGATCAACATAGACACTGGCGTG
>KZ869745.1:51136-79380 GCA_003456935.1 Machilis hrabei | reverse complement strand
GACAATTGACCTTCAATGATTTGTTTAAACCTTTTCATCCTATTTTCGTGGCGATTTTCAGCTAATGAAACCCAATTTAGTTGTAACAACATTTCAGATACGCTATCTAATCTATCGTAACGACCCAACACAAACCTTGATGCCCTACGCTGTACCCATTCGATGGAGTTTATTAAACCTACTTGGTGAGGGTCCCAAAAACAACTACAGTATTGTAGGATTGGTAATATTAATGCATTGTACGCGATTTGCTTAACTTTTAAAGAACTTTTCTTGAACGTCCTTTGAATGAATCTCAAATTTCGTAACGCCTTAAGGTGTAACTGTTAATCGACAAGTGATTTCCTTGGTTTTACGACAAATATAAAAAACCTATCACATCTACAGTTCCACATGCCGATTACAAAGATAGTAAAGACTAGTTAAGCTTTGTAATTTCTTCAAGTAAATGTCTTACATGTTTAGTATGTATATTTTTGTTGATGTAAACTAAAACTTCTTTTCTCGTGGTGCTAATGAAAATAAAGTTTAAGTTTATGAAAACAGCAGAGGGCATTTCAAAAGACTTCGACATTTGTTCTCTATATGAGTTACAGAGGATTTTAGTTTTAACAGTTATATTTCGAAGATGTATAGCATTGTGCAACGTAGCGGAGAACTATTTCCTGGAAAGCATTTGTTATCTACTATATAAGTCCTAAAACACGTTCCACGAACCTTATTTCTAAGTTTCATTATTATATTTTACTACGTTCTTTTCTTTCAGCGCATTATATGGAAGTCATATCACTTCATTAATATTTAATCCAAAACAAGTTTGCCATTTACCGTACAACACAATAGTAGAGAAAAATTCATGAACCTGCGGTACCAGATGGAAAATTTGGGGTTTCTGAAGAATAACACTTTTTAGTTAAGGCGTATCCCCAGTGAAGCGAGCGATGCGAGTGATCTGATCTCACTTACAACGTCATTAAGTTTCACCCAATCCGGTGAAGGAATTTTGAAAACGCTCGTGACTAAACACTCCCATTTGCCACTGTCCCAGGCGTTTGAAAATTTCAAGTTGGCCGCCTGATCGCGTGCCATCTACCAGTCACTGGGCAGGCTCCCTATTGAATAATTCTTCTTCTTCGCTAAGGACGAAGGACTACTGTACTTGTCCTATTCTGTCCCATTTTTTTTTAAGTTTTCTCTATCGGGTCCTACATATTGTGTTACTGCGATAGTCTCTTATTTGAACTGCATATGCTTCTTTTGTCCAAGTTTCACATAACTCGACTATTATATAGCACTGGGTTTCTGCCCATGTAGTTCTTTAATAATTCGTCACTGTTGGTACCTAAGCTCCTAGCATTCCATTAAATAATTTTGCTTTTCCTTCTGTTGTTGTCGATTGTATTTACTCTGTAATCCATGGTAATAGTTATTTTCCTATTTCCGTAATAAGTAATTCCCTTGGAATTACTTATTGCGGAAATAGAAAATAACTATTACCATGGATTACAGAGTAAATACAATCGACAACAACACTAATAAATAATATTTGCTGGTCATGCTAATGTTTCCACCGCGGAAAATCTTCCCTATGTAGTTTCGCTGATTATGTTATTTTTATTAAACAATCGCTGGCTATTTTCGATGACGAAGTTGATGTGGAGATTGAGCGCGTGCCATACAAAAGGGGTGTGTTACAGCGATGTTTTTGTAGTATTTTAAGGTAACATGACCATAAGGTTTTACAGGTGCTTCTTTGTAATCTATACAGTGACATTAGCACATTACTACATAAAATAGGTATCCAAGACTTTGCTAAAATGTAACGGCTTTGTGGTGCTTGCTCGTAACGAAGCAATCAGCTGTCTACCCTCAGCTGTTCACTCCCACCAAGACGGTGAATGGCCTCCGTTGTCCGTTCCAGCCTCTCCAGCTGGCAGTAGAGGGAATAGTAGTCGCTCAGCAGTCGTGCCACATCACCAACACGTACTCACATTAAATGATCTATTTCGATTGGCTCCTACCATTTTTAAATCGAGTAGTACTATAGAATAACAACTAATTATTATTAAGTGATTCACACAGTAATGAAACTAGTATTTAAACATTTACAGTAATAAAAAGTTGGAAGTTGTGACGAGTCGCAGGAAGTAGCGTTAGTGGTCACGTGACAAATCCTCTTCTGCACAACTGTGCGTTCAGTCAGCATGAGTGCCCCAGAGCAGCAATATAAGACGGGAATTGTAAAACAAGTAAGTAACTAAGATTTCTTTTCAGAATGTGAAAGCTTAAATGATGTAGCAAAGTTGAAGTTACTTCCAGAGCAAGATTTGTGAGGATTTTGTACAAAATTAAGAAATGTTGGCCGGTCAGTACTTCTCCACGCTGCAGCTTCCTTCGTGGCGTGCAGCACACTTTATATTTACACATGTATTTTGGAGAGCGTGCTGTTCAGCGAAAGCATATGGTCACGATTGCTTTCAGCTTAATGTTTACTTTACCTTGTAAGAAACCGGATAAGGTTTTACCATTTTACACAAAATGTCCGGACCAGAGAAAATATCACTGTTGGTTATTTAAATCCACAGCAAACAAAATGCTTTCTAATATAGCTTTCAGGTGCAGGTCCTGATTTCCAGAAGTGAAACGCGGCCAAGGAAAGGCAGCAGTAAATATAAATTGCAAATGAATTTTCGTGTAGCTCCTATCTCCCTGTACGACATAATTAGTGACGACACTAATGGAACTCAGAATTGGATTTTGGTTGCACTGTCTTTGGGCCATGAAAATCACCTTGTCATGGTGTTGACTAGATGGATTTGCAAAAGTACTAGGCCTACACTATTCTGTACTTAGATGAATACACATTTTAACTTAACCAAACTTTTATTTTAATAATATATAAACTCTCGCTCACCTAACCTAACCAAACTTTTATTGGGGGAGAATTTGGTTTGTTGGGTACTTTTATTTTTAATGAATTTTTTGTTTTTAAGATGCCCTGAATCCAAATATAATGGCAAACATCCTTAAATACCAATATTAAACGAACTATGACCAACACACTAACAGGGCATAGAGGTGCTGCGTGGAGTGTATATGCGTAGGGGGATTATTGAGTTCGTTATGACTTCTTCCCCAGAAGTTCCAAAATTCCACACTCAAAACCTTCTACTGCCTTTTGTATAGTTTGTAACGGGTAATCTACGGTAAGTGGANGCACATGTTACGTTAGATTGATTGAGGGATAAATTGACTCAGTACAGCAACATATTCGATGTTGTACTGGTTAATTTGTTTTATTTTTTATTAGGGGACAGTTNNTTTAAATTATGGTATTTAATAGTTGCTTGTGAAATTTAACACATTTTGAGCGCGTCCACTTACCGTAGATTACCCGTTTGTAACTTACCCAAAGTTATATACTACGTGAGTTATCTTGCACTAAAGTTCACTGTCCGAAGATAATAAATGTCTTTCACTACTTCTATTATTAATTATTCACACAAAGTCCCTCATATTCCAAAGGACATGGACTTGAGCATCATCCGTACAGAACTTATGGATCAATAATGCAGGTGACAAAAGACGAACAATATAATAAGGCAGATGATCCATAAGGTCACACATGCAAAATTAGATAGAACAGGCTTATATAAATAAATACTGTGGATTTCTAGAGGTGTGGATGATCATGAATCCTTTGTGATTAACTTGGTGTAACTTTGAAACCACAACAGATACAAGTAAGTAAAGGGTAGCTAACACTGAAATAAGCCTAGGTCCTAGTGCCAATGTTATTGGTTGTTTTTGTAGGTGCCTTTGAGAGCTCTCCAAGTCCGATAATCCCCTACATTATGTCAAACTGATTACCGTACGTCATTATTTTGTGATCAATAATCTGTTTGCTGAGGCTCAGTTTGGATTCAGAAACATTCAGTCCACTATTCATGCTTTATAAATTGTGACTGACAGTTTTTGTAAATCCTTTAAAAAATGAAGTGCAAACTTGAAGTTATTAGGTAGTTAGCTACCTACCAACCTTTCAAGCTTGCACACAATTATAAAAAGTAATTAACAATTTTCTGGCCTTCACCAGGAAGCACAGTTAGTCATTTCAAAACATACAAGAAAGCTGTAGTTAAGTAGTAGGCCCACATTGAGAAAAAGTTAGATTTGTCTTGTTTGATGACTGGTCCCATTTAAATACATTGTCCTACTCTAAAATATTGTATGCACTGAAGAAGAATGTACAACTTTTTCTAACTGAATACCTACTCTACCTTCTTCTTTTATTTTTAAAGATAACTTAACTTATTTTGAGATGATGTAAAATAAATAAAACTTTCTTTTTATAAGTCCATTACAGGGCACTTATCAAATTTGAAATGTTTACAAAAAGGATCTGTCAAATTTTCATTGGAAATGATCTGTTAAAGCTTTTATGTAATTAGCAGCTTGTTCAAAGTACTCCATTTAAGAAACATGAAGTTGGATTCATTCTCAATAATATGATGGCACACAACTACTTCTAATATTAATAATGCAATTGGGGTCATTCCATATCAAATCAACCAATTAATTTACCTGACCATAAGCAATTTTGATGAAAATTGGTGAAGTTGTTGGCCCTATAGAGAAACTAAATTCTACCAAATATTACACCCCTGGGCCAAATAGTTAATAAAATAATTATGCCTAAAAATTGGAAAAAAAAAATCAAATTTTAGGCTTGCAGTGCCCCGTTTGAATTTGTTACTCAGTTACTATTACACTTAGAGAGTTGTTAGTTGTCATTAGAAAGCTCTTGAAATGCCATTTCATTTGTTATGTCATGATGAGGTTAGAAAAATTCAAGGTCATCATAGTTTGACCTTGAATTTAAAAAATGGGACATTTTTTTGCCAATTTAAAAAAAAAATTAATAATGTACATGTATATTTCATAAATATATGTAGGACCTACAAACTTTCAAAGTGGGACTCCAAATAGCACAATACTTTTAAAACACTTTTTCCTGTGTCCTAGGTGAACAAAAACAAATTATTGTTTTTGTTCACCTAGGACACAGGAAAAAATGTTTTAAAAGCTTGTTAGCCATAATTTATGTACAAAAAGGTATGCCTAAAAATAGGTTTATACCTTCATTCACACACTTGATGTAGGCTAACTGAAATCCCAGATCTGATCTTAGGTATTCTTATTTCATTATTATGGCCTGCAGTCTGTACATTGCTTCCTGAACTTCTGTTTTTGTCAAACTATAGGTTTGTCCTGTTGGGCATTGTGGATCAACTTTTGTTAAAACATCCATTGTTGGAACCCAAAGGATATTATTTTTTTGTGGATAGACAAATAATGTTATTGGTCCAGCAGGTTGAAGAAAACTCACTTTCACTTCTTTTTCATTATCACTTTCTAATAGACAACCTAACCACCACTGTTCATCATACGTGCATGTAACAAATCCTGTTAGGTCTTTATTATTGAGTTCTCCTTTTGTATTAACTGTATTTTTTTCTTATTTGGTTAAAGATCAAAAGAAAACACTTTGGTACGGTACTTATTTTCTCTTTTGTTAATGGAATCATTGCATGAATCTTCAGAGTCCCTGGAATTGTTCGCGATTCTACGAATCTTATTTTAATAAATCTTTCTTCTTGTTCATGATCTGCATTTGTGTTGTATTTAAATGTAATTGTTTTTATGTTTTCTGTTACCCACTGTAAAAGTTGGTGAGGTGTCATAATTTGGTGTTCATATAGCCGCTGTAAGCTTGCTCAAGCAGCAAGTCTTTTCACAGTGCTGCCTACACCATCACAAGGGCACTTGCCATGTGATGTGGCAAAGTAATGCCATTCTGCTTGTACACCAAAATCTAACTCGTGCATTGCACAGCTTGACAAAGTTTGTCCTGCTTTTGTTCTGTGCAGCACCGCCATCGGATAAATAATATATATTGTGGTTTTCCCCCATTAGAAATCATTTTCGGGAATTGCAAAAGCTCCTTTTGAAACAAATGAACAGCAGCAGTATCATGCCGAAGACTCAGATATTACTACTAAAAGTGCACATGTAATATTTGACGTCACGAAAGTAAACAACAAAAGGATATGGTATATAGTAGCTTGAGAATTATTCCAATGAAAGCCTTGAGCTTCATCCTGAAGAACAAAGTCTCTATGAACTCATATGTGGGGTTTGAAATTGTTTCAAGTGTAGACCTGTCTACAGATACCCATTGTTTGAAAATAAATGAGTACCGTACTAAATTGTCTTCCATTCCATGGCTTATACGTTCCCTTACTGGAGAAGAATCTGGACAAAAATCACAGTTTCCCCCAAAACATTGAGGTTAAGGAGGATTATATATCATTCTTGGCAGGCAGTCTCTGTTGTCAAAGGGTTCACTTTTAGTTAATTCACTAATATTGCCTCCTATCAAGTATCAACATCAATTTTACATTCTGATGTATTGTACACACACAACCAGCAAAAACACAGTGCCTTGGACGAAGCTCTACAATTTTAAAAAATCCGTCCTTTTGTGAGGGCTATGTTTGTTTGAATGCCTGCAATATTTCTCTAAGATTGTTCAACACAAGCCTTTTCTGAACATGTACTCTACCATTCCCTTGCTGTGGAGAAACAAAATCTTTCTTTCCTGGCATCAGCCTACTCAGTTCATCAGATTCATAAAAATCTTTAACAAGTGTTACAATTCCTACTGATAATGGCTTTCCTGGTTTGGGATACACTTTTCTTTGACTAACTGTTTGGCTTTATGTGCCATGAAGTTTGATACATTAAAATCTTGCTCTATTTTGCTCAAGGTCCAACTCTTGGGAAGTATGGTTAGTATTTGAATCTTTTCACTCTTGCTTGTACTTAAGGTATATTTTTCTTTCAACTGGTAAATAATCTCATCTTCATCTTTGCAAGTTTCACTTTCTTAGTTTCCTCTAGGGGCCTATATGTAATAATTTTCTCTTAACAGCACTACAAATCTTTTTTGCCTTTTTCTTAGGATTTTTTTTAGACATTAATTTTGTACTCGTAGATATAGGAGTCTCTCCGATCACCATTAAACTTTGGTTCAAAGTTTGCAAAGCTGTTTCACATTGAACCTTTTCTTCAGTATCCATATCTTCTTGCAAAATAGTTTTAGGACCAAATGAATCAAGAATTGATTCTGAACTTTCAATGTGTTCTGTTAGACAGTATTTTATTTTTTTCCTGCATCTTTCACATACTTTTATTCTTATCAACCATTCCTTGTGTAATTAACCTTTTACCTGGTTTTGCAGTATGTTTATCAATCTTAAATTAATTACAGCAGTGATTTGAGAAAGGCTTATCGCTCATTGTATTTAAAAGGATGAAGTTCTTGGAATACAAGTTGCAAATGATGATAAACAACCTATTCCACACCAGTTCTGCTAGCCTGGAAGATTAGTAAAAACCACATTAGCTGAACATCACAGTACTAATAAGCAGGGGTGGAAAAAAAATGTTTTTTCAAACCTTTTTTTTACATGAATTTTTATTTATTTTAAACCCCCCAAAACATTTCTTTTTTACAAATGCCCCTTGTGGTGTCGGTAGGATGTAAAACACCACATATCATGATCATTAAAACAGTAATAAGGTTAAATAGCCTACACTCTTCTAAATATAACCTGTTGCTTCTTCCAAGTTCATTGTTGTGCACATTCTTTCCATGAATGTCCCTATTTTTCTTAACACTGTTCTTTTGTGGTAATGCTTATAATTATAAATATGTTTCTCAAACTCAGCTGCTGTGATTCTTTATTTATTCCACAACAAGTTGCTCAACACTTACCACAGAACAGCAGCCTATCTTTTATTTTTCACTTTGCTGCAAATGAAGACTTCTTTTTAATTTGAAGCTGCTTGTTGATACTTGAAATGAATGAATTACAATGACTCAGAAAAATAGTCGGGTATGTGGCTGTCTAACACCCCACTAGCACAAACCATAATTTTGTTTTTTCCTTTTTTGTCGTATTCATTATCACTAAAATTAGGGCTAGGTACTTTTTCTGCTGGTTCACTATCGTACACACTTCAGTTTCATGTTTAATGCTGGATTTCTCTAAACAGTTATGATTTTTTGTTAACTCTGAACAGCCTCGTTCTTTTTCAGAATCAGGATTTTTAACTGTTCTAGATCCCACCTCGCTTCAAAGGAAATACTTGAGCGAAGCACAAGTTGACAGAGAAAACAAAATTCTGTATGTTTGGCTACATTCAGCTAGGTTTATTTGTGTGTTCCAAGTTATTAATGGAAGGAAGAGACCTATATTCATTAGAACTGTGTATTTTATTCTTATTTGATCAGCAAAATATGGCACTTTGTTACTGACCATGGAAGCTTGTTGGCTGTGCCAGGAACGAAGGTTGATTCTGTCTTGTGAATAGAAAATAATGTTTACCCGTTTCAACAGATAAGCTTTAAAACTCGATACAAATGCCAAACATTGCTTGTGAAGACCTCGGATAGGTTGATATTTGAGGTGCAGTAGTAGCCGGAAGAGACCAAGTGCTAAGTTGAGTGACTGAAACGGATTAGAAACGTAAAGAAAACTTGGTCGAGTTGTCTTCGTGGGGCAGCTTCTGACATGCACAATCAATAATTTACTTGATCTGACAACTGATTTATATGCTTTGAAACCTTGTCTTTCTAATGGTGCCATGAAGAACTCCCTCCGAGGTATCCTTTGTCACTTTATGTGCAACATACTGACCAAATGCAGGCCAAAAACAACTTCCTTTGACATACGAATATAAACCACATACACTCGGAGTGGGAATAGAATTTCCAGTTTTTAATTCAAATTTTGCCAATAATCACTTAAACTTTAATTTAGTGGTGGAGGTTTCACGTTTTAAATAATGGAAAGAACTTGAGCATGAATAACAGGAAATAGTTTATTTTTTTCTAATGTTTTAGTGACCTCCATAATATTATTTTCACTTTTTTAACAAATATTTTCACTTGTTAAAAAGTGGTTTCATTTTAATTAGGCTGGTTTAAATTAACATCTAATGACAATAGAGTGAACAAATGCACTGTGAACCCTCAGTGCGTTTAATTTTAACATACCGGTACGTGTTTTAGCTGTTTGTTTGTGATATCATGTGCATTTTGGTGTCTACTGGGCATATAAACTGCATATAAAATGGTGAAGAGACTGGAAGAAGTTGTAAGTGGCACGATTAGAAAAATGAGGTTTCAAAGCATGCATATCAGTTCTAGTATCAATAAATTCCTTACGATATCCAGGATTCATTAGATCCAGAGCCTCAGTGAAAATTAATTTAGTTATAATGGACGATTTTTAGGTTAGTTTGGTTAGGATAGGTAAAGTGATTATTAAAGCCTTATTAAAGAAACTAAAATTTAAATAGCGACTTCCTTGCAGCTTCTGCTCATGCGCAGAAATCGCGATCACTCTGGATCTACCAGGATGTACGAAGTTGGCCCGTGAAACCAATCCGACCGAAAACTTGCATCACACAAAGATTTCCAATAACAACCAGTAAAGCAAATAAAAACTTCAGAAGGCTGTAGTAAATATTAGTATAAACAATTTCAAGAATATAAATATTTTAGACACTAGCTCAAGGAATATGATCCACGACATTTACATGACAATCAGAGGTTTCAAGAATTACCTTACAAAGAAGTATCACCACCAGTAGTGCATGTGAATACATGTGTACAACCCAGGGATGAAGCGAATATAAGTTTATCTTTGCCTTTTTTTTTCCAAAAAATAAAAGCCTAACATACTTATTGTAAGAGTATGAAGGCCTGACCCATACATATTCAGACTCAGAATTAAAAAAAATCTTGAAACAATGTACGACATGAAAATAATGTTTGGTATTTAAAAACATAATATGAGTTAATAAAATAAACTGTAAACTGCAACAGAAATGTGAAGTTATGTGTGATTAGAAATATGAAGTGATTTAGTGACCTGGTTTATGGTGTAACCTGTTGATGAGGAACACATTTTCTGGTAGTGTAATATGGAATCTACTTTGCTTTAATTCTAGATGTAATTTCCAATACAGCCATTGCATTACAAATTATTTCTTAATAAACTAACCTGGTATATACTGGACAGTTTTGTTTGAGGCATAGGGTGCAGAGTCTTGATGACTTAGTTTAGTTGGTGGTGCACAGGGTTATCTACCATAGTCAATTATTACTTACCCTTTTAGGTAAAACTTCAAGATTGCTGTGTGCTCCTTGTTTAATTACAGTGTAACACTTATTTCCTTTCAGATCCTCTCTGGTGATTCTGTTATTATTCGTGGCCAGCCAAAAGGTGGACCTCCACCAGAAAAACAACTGACTTTCTCTGGAGTAACAGCTCCTAAACTTGCTCGCCGAGCAACCAACAAGTAAGTAGACAGGTGATAATCTATATTTAAATAGCACTGTTGGGATGTGAGCTACTGTTTAAATTTGCTGTTCGTGAAAAGAAGTGTACGGTATTATGAACCCTTTTGCTGCTAGATTTTCAAACCAATTGTAATCCCCCATGCTGGGTTAATTTTGGAAAATGTAAAATGAACCTACAAGACAACAAAAACAAAAAGTCAACTTACCAATTTCTGGTGCTAAGATTATAACAGGACTTCAGTGTATTGAAGACAACTGATATGTGCCCTAATCCACATGTTAGTATTTACATGAAGAAACAACTCTAGATGAATAGTGAAATGTATGGACAGAAAGTGTGAATGTACCTGATTTCCACTGAACTCTGAATCCATCACCTTTTTTCTGCTTTTTAGCAGGAATCTGAGGCTTGTTCGTCGTCACTCTCTAAACTACTGTTATCAAATGATAAATCATCATCAGAACTTATTTCCTACAATGCCTGCCTGAGCTATACCCTCATCATGAATAAACAGTCCTCTGCTGGACTGTGTCAGCTGTTTACATACACTTGTTAGGTTATGTTGTTTCAGCTTTTGTCAAGGAAAGACCTTGTGTTCAATAATTTTTCTCATCTCTCAAGAGATAAAGAAACTTTTTTTGAAATTTGTGTAATGCTAATATTGTAATTACCATTTCCAGTGCTGAAGAATCGAAAGATGAACCATTAGCATGGGAAGCGAGAGAATTTCTTCGGAAAAAGCTGATTGGCAAGGAGGTGCTCTTTACTATTGAAAAGAGTCCAAATACTACTAGGGAATATGGGAGAATTTTACTTGGGAAGGGTGAGTTTTTTATGTAGAAAATGTCTATTTTAATACAAATAAAACCACAGTAAGTTAACCTAATTGTATTCTGAATTACTTTTTGAAAGGAGTTCAGATGGGTTCCATTGAAAGGGCACATGATTTTTATGTAGTGACAAAACTAAATCTCTTCAAAGTGGCCAGTTTTTCTTATTTATATGTTTCGTGGTAAAACTGCTACACATTTTTTGTCTTGTAAACAAAATTTCATAGTAAATGTCAGTAAAAAACAAAAAACAATTGCTTTGAAATTTTATGTCAGTTTTCTTATTTTTTCTTGCCTTGCTTTGGCTTCCCCCATTTTTTAATAAAAGGCTGCCAGAAGTGCGCTGACAAAAAAAGCTAGACTCATAGTCTGTGTAAGTTACAAGTACTTAATATTTTACCTTATGTTAGTTTTCCCAACTGAATTTTTCCATTAGTTTACCATGAATTCAGAATCTCAATCAGGTCGTCCGACTGTCGCTGTGATGTATACAGATTAAGTGATTGCCTGATTGGTTTAACAAATATTTACATTGCAGCTGTTGATGAACAAAATTATGATTGAATTCAATACATTGTAGTTTATAAGTGCATTGGGAGAAAAGTCTTGTGTATGGCGATTATCCGACTTGTAGAAATCTCACAGGCACCTACAAAAACAACCACTAACATTGGCCCTATTTCAGTGTTAGCACTTCCCAGGCTATCCAAAATTGTTTTCCATGTATAAAATAAATCGTCTATCTCCTGCAGTTCCTCTAGTTATACATAAACTAAAGGGTTCCTAATAACTAAAAGATTTATTACTTACAAGACGTTTGCCAAATCTAAAGCCCGGCCATTTTTGATGCATCTGAACCAGACTTCGTCTTCACAGCACTAGCAAAGACGAACAAAAGAAGAGTCATTCTGGACAGTGTTGCCAATAGTTATATGTATTGGCATTTTAATACTTCTAAGGCAGGCACGACCGGTACAACTAGCACATTATAATTTCTGGCAATACGTGAATGCAATTTATGTACACGTATTGCCAGAAATTNTTGCCAGAAATTGTACCGATCGTGCCTGCCTTAGAAGTATTAAAATGCCAATACATATAACTATTGGCAACACCGTCCAGAATGACTCGTCTTTTGTTCGTATTTTCTAGAGTGATGTGAAGACATGGTCTGGTTCAGATGCATCAAAAATGGCTGGGCTTTAGGTCTCGCAAACGTCGTGTAAGTAATAAATCTTTTAGTTATTAGGAACACTAAAGTTTATGTATAACTAGATGAACTGCAGGAGATAGACAATTTTTTTTTATACATGGAAAACAATTTTGGATAGCGTGGGAAGTACTAACACTGAAATAGGGCCAATGTTAGTGGTTGTTTTTGTAGGTGCCTGTTAGATTTCTTCAAGTCCAATTATCGCCCTACATTAAACATCTGTGGTTCATCTGGAGCTTGTAGATTACATGTTGATACACAATTCATTCAATGAAATTGCAGTTGGGCAGCTTCTTGTTTTTTGTAGATAGCTTGTTCAGAGAAGGGGAACTTAGAAAAGTGCAAAGTCAGCAAAAAGATACTGCTCGTACTTAATCTCAGAGGGAAACACATATACTCTTATTACGATTATAAGTTTGCAGTTCATGACTCAATTAAGATACTAGACTAGACGATGTATGAAGGAGAGAAAAAGGTACATTGAAAAAGAAGATTGAGTGGAGCATCACCGAGTTTAATTACATCTGAATTAACAGAAATAAGCAGAATTTGAGTGTGCAACAAATGTTTAAACGACAGCAAGTTTTTAATTGAAAACAGGAATATTCTTGTTAAACAACATTGAAGTGAAATTGGTAACTGTGTTCACAGGAACTAAATGTGATGATTATAGTGGTAAGTACTACATCAGCTACGTAAAATTGGTGTCGAAGGTGAGATGTTGATTCGAGGTCTTATTGGACTGCAGAAGCTTACTTGGGACTGGATAAAGTGTCAACACTCATACACAATTACCATAAAGGCGGTAGTAGAAATAAATATAAGAAAGCGCTCAACAAAAGCAAATTCAGAGTTAAAAAAAATATTTAGCAAGTAAGTTTTCCAAAATGNAAAATTACTTGGCAGTGTTTATTAGCCACAGTGGTTTGTTTTAATTACTAATGTGTTTTTGTGTAAATGCTATAGAAATCTAATTTTTTGGAAGGTGATTGTATAATTTTATGGGCTGTTATGTTAAATTTTCTAGGATGTGTTACCCATCACTTTTCAGAACTGGATTGAAACTCTATTCATAAAGCCTTACTAAACCATTCAGTTCCTGGAATGATTGGTATTTGTTTTCCCCCTTCAGATCCTGCAACAGCTGAAGACATAACACATTCACTTATTTCCGAGGGATTAGTCACTGTTCGTAGAGATAGTAATCGGAGCAGTCCAGAGCAAACGAGACGAATTGAACTCGAGGATGCAGCTAAAGCAGCTGAAAAGGGCAAGTGGGCCCCGAATGCAAATGTGAGTCTACATTAACAAATTTTGTTTCAAGTTGATAGTTGTTCAGATTTTATAGTTGATGACAACTAAGGTTGCACTGTTATTTGTGAACTATGGTATAATAAATAAATAAATATATATATAAAGGTATTTGCACAGACAGAAGCTATTCGATAATTGAAAGAGTGTTGTTAAGTGTAATATACTGCTCAAAGCAGTGTCCCTTTGTTGTTGTGAGCAGTGTTACAGTGTCCTAGAATAAGTAGTGGTTAAAAGCCCTATCTCGCCTGTGGAAACAAATTTGAAAGTTTTGGATGCCAAATTTGATAAACACGTGATGGTAGATGCTGCCATCTAATATCTGATTCTGTACATATTTCATCATATTCCTTCATGAAATTGTCGTATTTTGTATATAATAAGGTTAACACTGAATGTAAACGTACTTTTATGTGACAAAAAAATGGTGATTAAATATGTAATTACGAGGTGAAACTTATTTTTATAGAATAAAAAGCAGCCTACAGCATTAAACAATGCATGATTACCTGCTTCAGATTGATTCACAGTGCTCAGAATTCATTGTTACGTAGTATTTTTTTCTGATCTTAAAATCAAATTTATCAATTTTTAGCTGTAAAAAATTATGTGTATTGAAAATGTAAGGGATTTTCTAAAGTTTGACTGCTGTGTACCTAGAAGAGTTACTATATATATTTCCATTGATACAAAAGTGGGCAAGATAGAAGCATCCCTTTGTGTGTGTGGGTTGAGCACACACCATAAATATGAGAGATATGTCTGCATTCATTTAGGACCCGATTTCAGATAAGCAAAATTTTGGATTATCCGGAAATTTAATTTTCAGTGTAATGGTGAAAAGAAATTACAACATTTATCCATAAACATGTTTAATTACTTAACCCTTTGATTAGTATGCGCGCTTATTAACGTGCATCACTTTCTGTGCCTGCTGGAGTATGCACGTTTATTAACGTTTTTGAGTTTACGCTTGAAAGAGTATGCACGTTTATTAACGTGGCATTCTGACACTGTTCAGGCTTTGAGAGCCATCTGTTGGTGAGTTGGTATAACTATTTTCGTTCATAATTTTACTTCACACATTCTTTGCTTTATTTTTTTAAAACATCCTTGAGCCATGCCTCAGACACTTGACTAGCAGTGGTAAACAAATATGGTTTCAAGAGGGAGACCGAAGTTCTTGACAGATAAAGAAATCAGTGAATTGTTAACTAACAATGAGTCGGAAAGTGAAGAAAGCATTGCTTCTGATGAAGATATGTTTACTGTGGCAGAGGATGAGTCGAGTGATGATAGTGTTGTGAGTGCTTGTGGTGGTAGCAAAACNGATGCGTTGCAAGTAGGCCTTGTTTTAAAGATTTTCATACTTTAAAACAGTTTTGATGTAAATATTACTTTTTCTTATGTATATTAGGTTTGTTAGTTTGTTAGACTCCAGTAGATGTAATTTTTCCTTTAGATTTTACATATAAACATCACTTTCATTTATTTTGCATTTTCTTAAAAAAACTCACTCCAGCAGGCACAAAACCTTAAAAAAAATTCACTAACCAAAAGGGTTGTGAAAAACGTACGTCATTTACAAGTACTTTATGTATGAAGTTATTAACTGCTTTGAAAATAGTACAATATCTTTGTTTTAACTTTTTTCACAATGTTTTTGGGCTGCTGTTTTATTAACAGGATATTGATAATAAATAAATAAATTAAAAAAAAAGTTCAGGCCATTTCTGTTACACCAGGTTTCAGTAGAGCAAAGCTTGGATGACCGGGGCTCTATTGAATAGGCCAAGAAAAAGTCTAGTAGTATATGGAAACTGTTATTAATTAAAGACCTTGATACACACAGGACAAATATTAATCTAAATTTATTTGTTTAGGAACATGTACGAGACACCAAGTGGAGTGTGGAAAACCCAAGAAATTTTGTAGACAAGTTTCAAGGAAAACCAATCGATGCCGTAATAGAACATGTACGTGATGGGTCAACAGTGCGTGCATTCCTGCTTCCAGATTTTTATCATATTACGCTTAACATTTCTGGCATTAGGGTGAGTTTTGTACTTGTTAGCATTTTTGATTAGTTCATTGTATGGTCTTTTATTCTGTTGTCTTTTAGGCCTTAGATAATTGTTTTTTGAATACTAAAATTTACAGATAATTAATTTAAACAAAATGTATGGAGTATGCTACTGATATTTATAATTGTTTATGTATTGACTGTAGAATACTTGTTTCAGAAGGTTGTTCACGTAGTTTTGTAATACCAATAAATTTCTCTTAGAACTTAATAACCGCAGTATCTTTTGCAGTGTCCGATGTTTAAGCTCGATACCGATGGAAAACCAGACACGAACCTTGCCGAACCATTTGCCGAGCAAGCCAAGTTCTTCACCGAGAGTAGACTTCTGCAAAGGGATGTCAAGATCGTATTAGAATCTGTGAGCAACAACAACTTTGTTGGCAGTATACAGCATCCAGTAAGTATAACTATATAAATCTTAACACATTGGTAAAAACATGCTAGCTAAAAGGGTTATTTCAAATGTTTTGCATGCTGTTCCAATAGTAAACATTTATTACACAACACTTTTGAGTATATCATCTTAACATCAGCTCCCAGTGCTTGAATCAGTTCATACCTTAGTGGTTACTTGAATGTTGGGGACCAATTGAATATTAAAAGTCTCGTGTCAGGACTGTAAGATGGGTAAGGAAACGCCTTCCACTCATATTTATTCACAAGACCAGCAACAGTGCGTGGTCATGCACCGTGAGAACACCACCTGCAAGCAGTTCAGCAAATTGTGACATATGCAGCTGTCAAAGTTGTTTTTTCACAAACTAGTTTCTGTCACTGTAACTTCTTTTTCTTCATATGCCTTTAACATCAACAGCTAGACTTCAGTGTAAGGTGATCTTATGAATTCCAGTTTAAATGCTATATGAACTGATGTTACCAGTGAAATACAATATACTGTTATTTTGCTTTATCAGTTACCTTGTGGGTGTTTCTCCATCTTAAAAGTAATATTCTGATACCTTATTTGGTGCTGTTTAGTTCAGTCTCTACAGGTAATTATTTTTTTAGTATTGAATGAAAGGTATAGCTAAGTGTTGGCTAATTTTTTTTGAGGAAGTTATTTTTTTTACTGATAACATGTATTTTGAAGGCACATTCCTACTTCAGCAAGTTGACATCTAACAGAATGGTCACTCTTTATCTTTGATAGAATGGAAATATTGCTGAGTCGCTCTTGAAAGAAGGGTTTGGACGTTGTGTCGATTGGTCTCTAACAACTGTGACTGGTGGACCTGAGAAACTTCGAGCTGCCGAAAAATTTGCAAAGGAGAAGAAATTACGATTGTGGAAAGACTACACTCCACCTGCATCACAGGTTTGTGTTGAGGCTTTCTCTTGTAGCTAGTAGACTGACTGTTATCTTGGTGTTGTTTCAGAATTATGAAGGTAATCAAAACAGATGAAAAATTTGTCTATTCACATATTTTTTAATGTCTTTTGTTTGATGCAGGTAACAGGAAAGGAAAAGGAATTTATTGGAAAAGTAGTTGAAATTGTGAATGCAGATGCATTGGTTGTGAAACTAGCAGAAGGTGCTTCGAAGAAAGTGTTCTTGGCCAGCGTTCGTCCACCAAGGTAAATTTAGAACACGCTATTCTGTAACATTTTATATACATTACTACTTTCGTTGTATTTAATCTTCTTGTTATTAATAATTTGTATTTTGGTGAATGTTAGTATGCCATTTCAATTGAATTTGGAGCAAACATTTTTATCGTTGTTGGAAATCTTTTTTAATTATCTTATTTTTGTAACACAATCTTTCTATAGGCAAGAGCTTTGCATACAGAGATGTGCCCATTTTGATGTGTAGTCTAGTTTGTAATATTGCGTATTGAAAAGCATTAAGGCAGAATTGTGGGTATATCGTGACCTATTTCTGCTTCCACAAGAGACCAAAAATGTGACAAACTCATCGCTGTATTTTTTTTTAAAAACCATTAGTTATGCAATCTGTTGTTGTGAAAACCATAAAGTGTAATATATAGATAAACAGATATAACTCAGTTTTGTGCAAATGGACAAGATGGTGCCAGTTTGAAGAGTTTTTGTGTGTTGGATGGCCCCTGTTTTAAGATTCTTGGTGTCTGTATGTTTAAATATTAGGATATATTAAAAAAATGGGGATAGAGTCAGTTCATGCTAATATTTGATATTTTCTGTCTTTGTAGGGCAAGTATTGTAAATCATTTATTTATTTTCAGATTAGCAGACGAGAAACCGGGAGATCAGAGCAGTCGACCAAAAAATTTCCGGCCGTTGTACGACATTCCGTGGATGTACGAAGCTCGTGAATTTCTTAGGAAAAAGCTGATCGGCAAGAAAGTAAACGTGGTCGTTGACTACATTCAGCCAGCATCGCCAAATTTTCCAGAGAAAACATGCTGTACAATTACAATAGGAGGAATGTAAGTCTCTTGACAAATAAGTTTAGAGTCCTTAAATGTATTGAGTTACAGTAATAGTGAAGTTCTTTAAATACCAAGTTTTTAGACAAATCTGAAAAATTAACTATGTTGGTTCTTCAGACAGCTCTAATATAACTCATAAACCAGGGGAGATTTTTCAAAATGAAAGAGTTGTTTATGACCAAACTCTTCAGTAAAAATTGGGTCAACAGATTTTAGTCACAGGTTTTGATGGCCTAGCTGGTCATTATCTGTTCCAGTGCCAGTGCTTTGTTCCATCTAATATACAACTGTGGTATTAAATATGTCAAAACACTGTTTTCACAGTCTGATTTGACAGCTAAGGGGTATTTAGCGTATATCTCTTCCATCAAGTATTTGTTGTATCCATGATGCCATTTTGGTATAAATGATTTGTACGAAAAAGAAGCTAAACTTGTAAATTACAATGTGAAGGTCTGGAAGTGGTTCCAAGGAGTAAAAAAACTACTGCACTTCCTGAACCACATGAGGATAATAGTAAGGTACACTTTGCATCAATATTTTTGATACCCAAATTTTCATGTGTACTACTGGTGACACATTTTTGTCCACACATAAACGCACATGCATATTGCTTAAAGGGTTAACTGTTCAGGGTGAAAATGAGAAAAATTATTATGTTGTCATAAAATGATAGGGTGGTGTATTAAATTGAAATTTCATTCTCTGATATAGTGGAATCTGGCTATAACATTCCTGCAAACAACATTTTTCCAGTGAATAACATTCTCATTTTTCAGTCCTGGCTGTTTGAAATGCATTTACTGTTCGTTTTTAAGTTTACGTGAAATCCATTTGCTGTGAACAATGTTTTCACTTTCTCCAAAGGCCTTATTTAATTATACCGACAGGTTGGCCTAGTGGTTAGAGTGTTCGCCTCCTGATCGGGAGGTCCCGGGTTCAAACCCCGGGGCCGACTCCTAGCCCTGGNTCCCATCGATAAGTGTTCGATGTAAAAGATCCCACCTCCGGCTATGTGTCGGTTGAGTGGCAAAATTCAAAATTCAGTTATCTTGAAGCGTCATTACGACGCGGATGGGGTCTCCATTAGACCTAAGATGTCATAACAGTGGGACCATAATCCAATAGCAATAGCAATTAAGACCTTATTTAATTTCCTACTTATTTGTTGAACTAATTTCAATAGGATGACCTTGTGTTTGTCATTAGTCTTAAATGATAAGTACTTGATATGCTAACATGTTATTCACATTATTGAGAAATGGGGATCAATCATTTTCCATGAAATGAAGAAGCCTTTGTCAAGTGAAGTGGGAGGGAGAGTGAAGGTGAAAGAACGTGAAGAATGTAGATATCCTCATGATTTGTTTACATTTTTCAGAAATGTTGCAGAAGCTATGGTGGAAAAGGGTTTGGCAACCGTTGTTCGGTATAGACAAGACGATGATCAGAGGTCTTCCCATTACGATCAGCTGTTAGCAGCAGAAGGAAAAGCGGCAAAATCCAGTCATGGAGTTCATGCCAAGAAAGATATTCCTACACATAGAGTAGCTGATATTTCAGGGGTTGGTATCCTTATATATTCTCATATTCTTAAACTATATCTTTTCAAGCAGCTTGTAATGAACTAGTAAAACATGGTTTCAGCTCTAAATAGTAATCAAAATTAATTTTAGTAGGCCTGCAGAAAGTATACATAAGACAATATAGCAGGTATTCCATAAGTCAGTCAGTTGCCAACCTTAATAACTGCAGTCATTAGTTCAAGACAAGACATTGGTTTTATTGTTCACTTAAAAAATAACAAGTCATTTAATGGTTTATATCGAATTAGTGCAAAGTTTATAACATTCTCCACATCAAAACTTTATGAGTCTTGCTATAGTTATTTGACTTAAAAAAGTTGTTTGAGATGAGCTTTTGTTTAAGATGGGTTGCCGTTTGATCGCTACAGCAATATGTATCGTGGAAAAATATATACAGTAAAATCTCATTAATATGATCTCGTTTAATACTTTTCCTGGTAAATATGTTTCTAGTTTAGTTCCCGTCAATAACCTCATAAGAACAATGTTATCTGTTTCTCAATCATACGTTGTGCTTTCATAATGGTTTCCGTTTCATNCGCTTTTATTTTCGTGTATCATTTGTCAAGAATTTAGTGACTCGTGTTACTGCTTCAGGTGAAGAAAGTGAAGAAGCATGTTGGATTTTAGTGTCAGTTGCTGCCTGCTCTCGAGGATCAATCAATACAGCTTTTCCCTCTCCACATTCAGTGACTGCTAAATTTTCCCATGGACCCACCCTCCCTCTTTCCCAATTAGATTCGAAGAAATACGGGTAGACGTCTCGTAACAAAAACATGCGAATCTAAGCGGCACCCCTGTTATCAAGCAATTCTATCACGAACAAATGTGCGGCTGGCTTAGAATCGAAGAAATGCAGTAATAATGTTTCATACGTTTTTCATTTTATATGACTTTTTTGTCAGGGCCTCTGGAAAACGTATTAACGAGATTTTACTGTATTTGGTGGTATACAAAAGTACTAATTAATATTGGATTGTAAAATGTTGTCGTCATGTTTTATCAATTTCAAGGTTCAGCAACTATATAAATGGTTAAACATTACCTAATTACCCAGGAATTGTAAAACAACACATAACCATTTCCATCCTTTATTGCTCCTCTCCTGTTTCCATTTTATTGTTTTGCTCTTCCAACACTTTTGTTGCAGTATCCACCTTTTAATTAGGCACTGAAGAGTGTCCAGTGGTCTGTACAGTATTTGTTTAATTACAGGACTTGGCCAAGGCTAAGCAGTTTTTGCCTTTCTTGCAAAGAGCGGGGCGAGCAGATGCCGTAGTGGAATTTGTGGCGAGTGGGTCGAGACTAAGACTGTACGTTCCACGCGAGACCTGCCTTATTACGTTCCTGTTAGCAGGTATGTACCGAACCAATTTGTTATACACAAACAGCAACACTGTTTGTCTTTGGTTTTGCACAGTCATTTTTGTATCGTTGCCAGGGATCAGTTGTCCTCGGGGAACACGTCCTATGCCGGGAGGAGGCTTTTCCGAAGGAGAGCCGTTTGGAGAAGAGGCCTTACAGTTCACGAAGGAGCATTGTTTACAGCGAGAGGTTGAGATTGAAGTAGAATCCATGGACAAAGTGGGCAACTTTATTGGGTAAATTCAGTTTGTGTAAAAACAATAACATACTTTGAAACACAGCATATACCATCCATCTTGTCCTTCTTCCTGGGTGCTGGGTAAGTTAGGTGTTAAGTTTGTACCATCATCCTGTGTTGCTTCATAAACTTTACATTGTCGATAACTCCACTTATGATCTCTTTTCTTGTCCTTTGCCTCTCTTAATAATATCCTTTCCTTGCATGACATTTGTTTCTCATCGATTAGAAATATAAGCACATTGTTAGTTTGTTACCGTTCTTTAATTCAACAATAAATTATATTAGTTAATTGTAGTAAGAAAATAATAAAAACATTCCCAATATTGTTATGTATGAAATTGATGATACTGTCGTTCAATTGATGTCCATGGTTAAAAATAAACATTGTTCATAGACTTGAAATTATTTATCTTGTTTCAGTAGGACCATCCTACATTGATTTACAATAGTTAGACCAACACTATAAAAAAATGAAAAAGATATGAGCCGGATATTGTTAAGACATATGTGTGATTTAACACACAAACTATACAATGCACGGAGACCTCGACTTATTGGTTGAATGTAATTACTACATATTGTAGTATGTTTTTTGATATCAATACATCAAGTGAAATGGAAGAGTTATAGTGATTGTGTTTTCTTGTTAATGTGCTGCCTTTGATGTATTTCTGTGTAACTCTTAAAGTATCTTAAAGAAAGAACCATAAAAGAACACTGTCTGTTGTGGTGTCCTCTTTTTTTACTTTCACTTTCTATGGGTGTAATGTAATATTTCTAAGTTTCAAGCATATACTAACAGTACAGATAATTTTTTCGTTATGTATTATTATTTTTTTACATATATTATTGGGGCTCTTTTACTGTTAATGTAAATTAAGAAAGTAGATTCAGGGTGGTTACAGATCTCAAAAACCTGTAAAGTCAAATGAAAGTAAGGATTTTTGGAAAATTACAGAAAAAGTAATTTTAATAGATACTTAGGTTTGGGATATCTTGAGTAATTGTGTCCAGGCTTGCACAATATTTACTTCAAAATCATACTTGTCAGTACGTGCTTAGTTATCTTGACAAATTGCTTAACAAAGATCAGAATAAAAGTTGAAGTCTGGAATAACAAGAAAGAAGTTGCCTTTTCATGGTTGCTAAATTTGAAGCTATAAGTATATTAAATTATTATGTAATAAATTATCATAGCAAAAGATTCTAAGACATGCTTGCCTAACTACTGAATATAATCAAAACATTCTGCCACCTGTCTGTTTATGAATAGAGTGTGGCTGTTAAATATCCCAAAGTGAACGTGAAATTCCTGTTCTTCCATTGATTGATTGCCTTCCGAAGTGTAAATCATTGTTGTGATCTGACCTCAACTGAACTGATACTTCCAGCATAGTTCACAGAACTGACAAACAATGCAGAGGTCACCAAACTTCTTTTGTATGTTAAAGTAAATTCTTATGGATGGACCAGGTGCTGTGTCCATTTGTTTCAGACAGACACAACTGGATTGATGGCCATAAATATAACATTGTTAGAAGTGCACAGAAACCAGTCAACTTGGAATGACTTTCTAAAATTATGAAATAAAAACTTAAGTGTTGCAACTATAAAATTATTAAACTAGATTTACAGTATTGAGTGCAAAAAATAATTCTGTATCCACACAGCTAATGCATTTAACCTCAAGTGCAGGTGCATGGGACAATATAAAAAAGTTGGTTTTAATGATAACGAGTTAAGGGTGAAGGAATATAAACAAAAATTCTGAAAGCCTAAATGTGTACAAGTTAAGTGTATGAAAGACTTGCAAAACAAGCCAAAATGACTATTATTAAGTATCTTCAAAAATAATGACAGAGCAGCTTTGACATGTACATATGCAAACTTTCTGAACATTGGAAGGATATAATTAAATTTGAAATCAGATGTAATGGGAATATCTCAGCATGCAGGAGTTTGAATAAAATTGTATTTGTATATTTCTGCTGTGCTCCTTGTATAGCACATGATAGAACATCTCAAGAAAACCACTAGTCTTATTGTAAGCATGTGCTTCATTTGCTCATAAGAAGTATGCTTTCTTAGAATGAACAGGATGGATGCAACAAATTTACACATACAGACAGCACAGTAAAATTTAGTGCACATTTAGTTAAATACACAGATTGACTGGAAGTAGCAGTGGGACAGTTTGTTTGTTAATCAGTTAATTTTAGAAATACAGAACTATTTCCATACTCAAACTAAAGACTGCCATTCTCATTAGCTAATAGGTTTATATCATTCTCTAATAGCTAACCAGTTCATAAAAAAAATATGTACATTTCATATTTTAGATTTTGTAGCCACCCTGAAAACAGAGAGACTCGTGCAGTGTTATTTATTTATATTTGCACTGCAAGCTAAAATCTTTTAAACGGAGGAAAATATTTAAGTACGAGGGTCGTTTGGAAAGTAAGATTTTTTTATAGTCAAAACTNAACTGTTAGATTAGTTTACTTTTCTATGAAGTCACATCTGAAATCGAGGCTCTATGGCTGGGTTGCAAGAAAAATCTTAAGTTCAAAATTAGACTTAAGTCTGAGACTTAAGATGAAAACAGCGAATTTCCGTTTCAAGAAAATACTTAAGTGTGAACGCCAGTGTACTTAAGTGTGAGAATTTAAGACTATTCTCGGGTACTCTTAAGTAATACTTAAGTCTAAACAGTGTTGATGTTGATGCTGCTACATATATACCACGATCATATAATTGATGAATTCATGGATGTCTTGAAAAGACATTTTATAGTTTGATTAGATTAGATTATGTAAGGTAAGGTAATTATTAAAGAAAAACAATTCAAATCGCGGTGTAATCATGGCTTCTGCGCAGAAGATCTATCGGGACGTGTATTTTGTTTGGTGATAGTGCTTATAACTTCAGTCTGTAGTTAATGGCATAGTACCTTTATCCGAAGGAATATGTGCAGGAGAATTAAAACAGGCAGTCCACTGTATTTTGTTTCATATTGTGCAAATATCAAGAATAAGCGCCTTATCGAAACAGTGACAATTTGACTAAATAGTTCATACCAACATTGGCATCCCCTTTTACTGTGTATACAAAGTATAGAAACTCTAACCTAGCCCATCCCTAAACAACATACTAAGTATACCTATGTGACGGACTACATAAAACCTCTAACTACCCCTACGATACCGACCGCTCTTACTCCTAAAGTTCAGTCATTCCGTATATTTAACGTTTTTCCTATCGTACACCTGCTTCTTGGGTGATGGTATCTAGATTAGTGGCCGCTCAAGTAATGTCCCAACATAAATTTCACTCAGAAATACACTAAAAGTTATTTACCACCACCTAGTGGTACAGAATTAGGTACTTTAAAGAGAGGTACAAGTTTCTCATCATCTAATAGAACTTAAATTTTATTTTAGGTAGTAATTACCATTTTCAAAATTGTTAAGAAAAGTGACTAGTAAGTAGGTACGAGTAATTATTGGCCAGTCATTTTAATAAAAATAGTTATCCATCATTGCAAATAGATATAAAACATTACACCTAACTTCCCTGCTTTTAAAATTCTTCAACAGAGAACAGTTTCCATCATATTAAGTGACCATTTCACTCAATACAGTTAATTTGTTTTCAGAATTCACGAAAGTGATTAAACCAAATTTCGTCTTAATTATGCTGTTGCCAGGTTATTTTGAAAATAAACATTACAATACACACTCTTTGACTATTACATTCTTGTAGTTGTCTTAAGTCCATGACTGTATACTTAGGAAAATCTTAAGTACATTTCGAGCAACACACTTAAGAACACTGTTAGCTCAACGTAAAATTTCACTTAAGATAAACTCTTGAGTGAAATCTTAAGATTTTTCTTGCAACCCAGCCAAGATTTTGTAACCCCTTTTCATATAAAATCTCTACCAGTGAGCTCAGCCAATTCTCCCCTGTTGATTTGAGCTCGTTGTCGTCTGTGAAGTTTTTGAGGTGAAGAACTTTTTGATGACGACAAGCTAAAATCAACGGCGGAGAAATGGATGAGTTCACTGATGGAGACCTAGTATGATGAGAAGATGCAAAACCAGGTGCCCTGTTAAGATAAGTGCCTTGATTTCAGGGTAACTACATAAAAAAAAATAACTAAAATAATAGTTGTGTGTTGGCTATAAAATATTTTTTGGAGTTATTACTTTGTTTTATTGGCCTTTACTTTCCGAATGACCCTCGCATTAACGTGTGCTGCAATAAATGTTGTTTTTGAAGACCAGTAGTGTAATGTGGTTGTGGGTACTTATTTTGTTGATTCCCTTTTAGGTGGTTATGGGTTGATGGTCACAATTTATCTATTTCTTTGGTGGAAAATGCATTAGCCAGCGTACATTTCACGGCAGAGCGTTCTTCTCATTTCCGAGCCTTGAAAATTGCTGAAGAAAATGCGAAGGCTAGAAAAGAGAAGGTAAGTGAGCACTTGCACTAATAATAATAATCTAAGAGAGTGAAAGAGTGAAGGCCCAAGGACGTGCAATAAAACTTGAGAAAATGGTATGATTCGTTTTGGTTTTTCTCGATTTAGCTCTTAGCTGAGCGACAAGTTAAGGTGCCTTAATACTTGTAAGTACAGTAAATCACAAATGTTTGTGTGCTGTCTTAGTCTCCGAGAGAGTTGCTAATAAATTCTGGTTTTGAGGTGGCTTGTCAGAAAACTTGAGGGCGATAAATGTTAAATCAATAACATTGGTCTACTAAAGTTATTGTGCACAATGTAAAGTCGAATATAAGGGTGAGCGGTATACCAAAAAATCGGTACGGTATTTGTTTGTTTTTATACCGAAACCGAACGAATATATTAAAAACCGAAAAAGCTCACTTCATCCCTCAAGCTGTTTGTGAATTGAGAGAGGAAGAGGAGTAGAGATGTGTTTTTGCTTACTCTTCCTTCCCTTCATGCTATGTCCTGCGAATCACCTGAGAGAAGCTGCACGAAAAGAAAAGAAGGTGTTATTCCTCTTAATTCTTCTATTCTCTTTGCCCTCTTTCTTAATGCGTATTCTTTAACAATTTAATCGGGAAAATAAAAGAAACGATGCACTTCAGGCCAACCAGTCATTTTCATTAGCCTACCCTGTAATTCAGATTAAGGTACATTTGAGATTAAAGTATTTATTTTGTCTCTCCAAAGCCTATATTTGGTTACCATTATAATGGAAAATCCATTTTCTTATCCCAACTGATAAAGATAAAGTGATATTCCAAGTGTGAATGACATTTTGGAATGTTCAAGTCATCGTGTTGCAGGCACCGTGAGAGGTCGGCTGTGTGTGCAAGTTTTATGTGCGTCTGCAGTTCCTTGCCCGAGGCCTTTTGTTTGAAGAGTGGAGGAATTGACAGTAAACAGGGTGTCAAGATTTGAACTTTGTGTGAATTCTATCTTCATTTAAGTGGACAACTACCTAAGGATGACACGACTTGTGCTTAGTTCAATTTTGTAACCTTTCAAGGCCTATTGAATGTTAGATCAATAGATTTGCTCGTCTTCTAAACTGTGTTTTTGTGTCTGTATTTTGCATATGATTGAACACTTGTATACATTAAATAATAAATGGGACTTGTGTCTGTAGTTTCCATTTATGAATTTTTATACATTTTTTCTTAGATTTGGAAAGACTTTGTTGAAGCCGAAGTTGAAGAGAAACCGGAAGATGATGTTGTGGAGAGAAAAATTGACTGGAAGAAGGTGGTTGCAACAGAGGTGACTTCAGACCTTCACTTTTACGTTCAGCATGTCGATCAGGGCAGCCAGTTGGAACAGCTCATCGAACAGATCAGACAAGAGTTTACGGCAAATCCTCCGTTGACTGGGGCTTATTCACCGAGGAGAGGTGAGGATTTAGGCTACTTTTGCAGTCTTAAATTACGTCAATTTAAAGGTAAATTTGGATACAGACCAAAGTTATTGAATTGTTACCAGGTTATGAAAATGGAGCATGAAAACAGTGTGCTGGAATTTTTATCAACCGTGTTAAAATATCACGGTTGTCTCTTGAAATGAAACCTTATACAAATAAATTATCACTAGTCACATATTTGTATTTTCAGTTTATCACATTCTTTATTTCAGATGAAATTACAAATTAAATTGATTTTACAGGAGGTTAAATTACTTTTTTTCACATCCTGTATATTTTAATTAATTGCTTAACCAGTTAACAAGGAGTGTATTGATATAGTGGTAANAGCTGATATTTTTGGATTTATTGGTTGGCAGACTGAAGCCAGTGTAAAACTGTTCTCAATAGAAAAATTATGGGTTTATAACATTTTCAACTGAAAAATCAGTAGTTATTGTTTTATTTCAGTAGGAAATAAGCCAAGTATTGAGTTTTTAGAAGGTTCTTGTTCAACAGGAATAAAAGGTTATGCAGTATAGTATTTTCAAATAAAACTTAACGTGTTTTATATGGTAGAAAAACAATATTTGCAATATTTTTGTTTTGCAAACACTGCAGAAAAGGAATATTGTCCTTGTTGTAAGTGCACATGAAATAACTCCATTCTGGGTATCAGGGTTCCTCGATATATATCATGATATACAGGGTGCGGCAAAAGTCAGCGTACCGAAAGTGCAGCTAAACTACAGCTAGTATTAAACATAACAGTGTTGGAAAGGTGCTACATGTGTATAGACAATGGAGGTGGTCACTTTGAGCAGCTTCTCTAACAGGTACTTAAAATAATCTGTTATTGTTA